>BQNB010005337.1:0-92500 GCA_026074375.1 Tanacetum coccineum | reverse complement strand
GAAGTGAGGTTATACAGCTCTTTTGTGATTTCAACTTAGGTCCCCTTAGGTATTATTTCATGTGAAACTACGATGTATACTCTTCACGTGACGTGAAGAAAATTAACTAAGATTTGAGATGGGAGTTTCTGTCAAAGGACCAGTCAACTCAAAATGAATCAGTGTAATTTCGAGACTTTTAGGACGAAACCTGCAATTTCGAGATAACCACAATAGACGATCTAAAATGTACTTAAAACTCAAATTAAAAGTTTTAAAGGCTTTGTGTTTAAGCAAAATAAAATATTAATGTTAAGTTTACACTTAAAAAAAAAATTGAATGATTTCACAGTTATATCCTTAGAAAACGTTCATAATCAAATGAATATCCTTATAACTATTTCAAATTAACACTAATATCCTTTCAATACCTCTTAAATACTCTTGCTCTATCCAAAAATCAATTTAATCAAAAATTAAACGTTAAATTTATAATATCAAAACAATTGATATAAATTATCCTAAAATGTTATACTAAGTCTTTGTACCCCTTTATACATCCTAAAACTAAAAATCTAATGATCAACTTCGAGGTCTTTATATCCTTCTACATCTTCTTTGTTAATAATTGAGAGAGGCGAATAAAAAACAATCAAAACGTCGGTGACATGATCATCCTTTTGATGCTAATGGTAATTCTTCCGTATATTGTCATGCAAGTGTTTGTAAATAACCCATTCCAATCCAATAGATGCAACACTAAAACCCATCAATTAAAAAGATAAAACAAGACATCGGAAAAAAAAAATTAATTAAGTAGTAGCAAACCAAATGACTAAGAAACCTGAGCACCATTAGTAAATCACGATTCGAATTACCCACATGTGATTAAAAAAAAAAACAGTGCCCCAACACCTCAAAAGTAAACAAAAACATAATTACATGATAATGCCAATTTTTTTACGAGTAAATTTGTATCATTCATTACATTTGGGATAAGAGGGGATGCAATGGAAAGGTTTCTTTTGTTAAATATAGATATAGTGTATTTTACTATTTTTTAATGTTTAGGTAAAAGGGTAAAATAGTAATATGACATTTTACTCGATAATTGAATTAAAATTTTGATATTATAAAACTCTAATAATGATTAAATATGTGAAATGGATATATCTGAGTATTTATAATGTTACAGAAGTATACTGATGTAATTTAAAAATTTGTAAGGATATTGATGTAATTATGAAGTTTTTTAAATGTAAATCTTCTTAAAAAAAGAATATAGCTGACAACCGAACAGCCCCTCCTAACATAACAATAACATAAGACAGAGAATAGAATAGCAAACCCTAGTGATTGATTGACGATTTTGATCAAGGAAGAAACTTCTTTTCCCTGCAATCATCAGCCATGGTATCAACAACAACTATCCTATTTTCATATGGATCTGTTAATAATAATAATAATAATGCAAATTCTGTTTTTTTATAATTGATTATTTACTCCTCCTTTGTTGTTTGCTTAATTATTCAAGTTTGTTTGATTCGTTGCCAGATTTCATATCACGATTTTGGAATTAAATTAACTGAATCACCTCATCATGTTTTATCAATCGTTAACCAAAAACTTACTTAGTCTCCTCTCATCATGTTATGTAACAATATTATTATTCATCATCTTTATTTGTTATTCCTGATTTGCTTGGTATATGTAATGTAATGTAATGTAATGATGCGTAGTGCGTTTACAGCTCGACCCTTTTTTGAATGAACTAACTAGCATGTTTGAGAAGACTACAGAAAAAGGCTCTGTATGGGTTACTCTCAAACATTGTAAGCTTCTGCTTTCTCTTTTTTCACTTCTTTCTTTATTTATTTTTTATACTACATTACATATCGTAACTCTCTCTCTCTCTCCTCTCTTTATTCTCAACACTGACTAGTTCTGAATGCAGAAGAAATAAGCTGAGTATAACTGCTGGTAAAGAAGTTGAATACAAATGTCTAGTCCGGGCCACTGATGGCAAGAAGAACATTTCCACATTGGTAACTCATCTTCTCTTCTTTTTTACTTCATTCAAATTAACCTTTCATTGTTTATTTGCTCTTCACCCTTTTCGCATCCTAAATTGGTTGACTCATTTATCATATCTACCGTTATTTAATAACAAATCCAGAGCCATTATAAATTTTGGCCCGAGACTTAAAGCCTATAATGTTTCTTAAACTTTATTATATTATCGAAAAATAGACATCGGCATTTACAACTCCAATCTATGTATGTTTTGTGGAACTCGTGTGGATTTCAGCTTTTTACAAACATAACTCTTAACTTTGAAAAAGGTCAAAGGTATCATGAAAATGTTTTGTCAAAACAGTGTCTAGGACGTGATTTGTTTGCAGTACCAGTTAGAGCAACAGTTGTGAATGCATCCTCCTAGCTTGGATAAAAGAATCCTCGATGGTTAGGTTGTTTGGATTTACGTGTTGAAAAATGATTATCTGAATGTTTGCATAAAGTCGTCGAGTCTATCTATTTAGGGATCAAATAAGCACTTTCATACCAGCTGCGAAAAAACTAACTGTCAGCGGTAAAATAAATTCAATGAAACACTGTTTTTATACGTATCGGAGTCTTCTACTCTCGTATCAAAAGAAGTATCTACTTTTTCACAATAATGCTCTTTTTGGTCTTTTTATGTGTTACCTTATTCAATAAACAGCGTTTTTTATTCAGTCATATTTTAATTACTTAATTGTTTATCACAACTTCATACAACAAAATCACATTTAAACACTATTCCTACAGCTCATTTTGTTGTAGTTGATTGACAGATTCTGATTATTTATATTGACAATTAGTATAAAGCTCACATCCAAGCACCCCAATCGTCTCGTAATTTGCAGATCAAATAACTAATCGTTCGTGAACTTGTAACTTTGTAAGGCATAAGTGAATGCCTGCTTAAATTGACAATAAAATGTGTGAAAGAGATTTGATTGTTTTTTTTTTAACGGCAATTTTTCTATCTCACTAATATATGTTTCACACATGCCTCCAGCGAGGCTTGAACCCACAACCTTTTGGTTAGTGGGGAACACACTTACCACTGAACCAAAGTCCAAGTGGCAAAAGAGGTTTGATTGTTGAAGATGGACTATTTGAGACTTCCTCATATATAAGTTCTTTATTAGGTTTTACTTTTCCTTTTGAGTTTTGATCATGCTGATTAGTTGCTTCTGACTTTCATCTCTTTATTAGATCCAGTATCTCGAATTCTATGATATTCCTATGACATAATTATATAACATTTTTTAAGAAAAAGTTATGCATTGGTTTCATTCACTTGTCCTCGATGGGGTTTTAAATTGGTGCACAATTGATTAACTGGCTTTTATTGCCCATGCGTATTTTTGTTTCATAGGTTCTCTTCTAGGATAAATGACGCTTCTTGAGTGGAGAGTTGAATGAGTGGGTAGGGTAAGGGGTGAAAACGGGCCTGGGTGGGTTGGCCGACCTGCAACTCTTTTTTTATACTGGTTTTTTAGTTTTGTATATAAAAAATATGTTAGTTATCTTTGTGAAAACTATAGTTTGAGGTTTTATGCATTTTAATATTTATAAAAGTGTCTCTTTGACCAATTGATTAAAGTTCCCAAAAACTTGAGTCATACACTCGTATATGGTTGAAGCCAGTATCTTTTGGGTGCAAAAACTATGCTGAAAGTTCATTGACAACTTCTTAGTGTGCTGCCGATAGTATCGTTTAGTTCCAAATTGAGCCTCTTTGTGTGTAGACTGGATTCATATAGGAAAAGAAGGCTTGATGCTAGTTATTCAAAAGAAGTCAAGTAATGCTAATTCTTTGCAGTCCTAGGTGATCTCTTTTCTCCAGAGGGTGCAAATAGGGCGGGTTGGGTAATGGATCGATTTGACATTTAATTATTTTGCTACTGATTGAGCTTGGGGTGACCCGAGCCACTCTTTGTATGATTTTACGACTTCTATAAGGTTCGTTTGGCGGGAAAAAATGAAATATCAAATGAATGAAATAAACGACGTAATGAAATAAATAGTGTAATGTAATGATTCATTACCGTTACTAGTCATGTTTGGTTTGTATGATTAGACGTAATGGAATCAGTAATAAAAAAGACTAAAATACCCCATTGATGATAGGAAGTTTATTCAATGTAGTTAGTTAATGAGGAGTTTTATGTAATTTTGATTCATTACAAGATGTAATGAAAAAAATGTAGGGGACCCCTAAGGAATGGTTTTGGTGTAATGGGTCATTCATTGTAATAAAACATTACATTCTACAAATGTAAACAAACGAGATTTTTTCATTCCATCGTAATAATCTTTTTCATTCCCGCTTTGATTACAACATACCAAACACTACAATAGACTTAATAGTTTTCCGAATACAACTGAAATTTATGATTGATTGTAATATCAGCTGTTTTTAACCTGCTTGATCCATTATCCCTGGTTTCCTGAGAGATGCTCATTTCTTCATTAAAAGTTACCCGTATCGATCATTTTATTAGTAAATATCAGGTTATTTATGCAGCACTTATAGTGTCTTTCTTGATTTCGTGATATACACAAATCACATCCCTTGGTAAAATGGTTAAAATTACCTCTCCCTCTTGCAATCTTATGCTGATTAATTTTCTTCTATCTTGGTTTGCGTTGAACAATAGGTGGGAGTGAAAGACCATCAACGATTTCAAGCATCTTATGCAACCATTTTGAAGGCCCACATGACCTCTTTGAAAAAGAGAGAGAAGAAGGACAAGAGAAAGGCTGCGGATACTGATAAGAAGCAAGAAGTGTCAACGAAGCGCTCTACAACTGCCAAGGCATAGTTTATTAGTCTTATCACCGGGTTCATGCTTCTAATGTTGCATGCTTTCGTTTGTGCTGCTCCGTTTAAGAAACTCTTATGTTTTGCCCCTCACTCATGCTTCCTTTTGAAGAATCATAGATACAGTTAATACAGTTGAGTGGATGATCCGGTTATTTTGCTAGTGAATTTTTCTGGATAGGTATTATCATATGCGGTGTCACAATATCTTGAGCTATGCGTTGCTTTATGTAGAATTGGTAAAATGGGTTGTTAAAACCTTTTTGCCATGCTGTTGAAGTGAGTTGATTATAGAGTATTCTAAAAAAGTTTAGTGCATAGTATAATAAACTATATTATGGAAAATGCCAAGGGCCACGTATAAGACATAAGGACATGCATTGAAAGTTTATACCTTAACAATAAATCACCCACCCCAAGCATATTACTCTCAAACGACCTAAGAGCATTCACAATGGCTCAAATGAGTAAAAGCTTCTCTTTTAAAAAGCTTTTTGAATGATTTTTATGCATTGCAACAAAAGCTTTTTGAAAAGCTTTTTCACAAGACTTGATAAACCTCAAGTCATTCTTCAAAGCTTTTAGTCATTAATGCATTAAATGCATCAATAGATGCTCTAATCTACAACTGCTTTTGCATCTTTTTAACTTTTAAATGTAGCCCTTAGGCTACAAATAGCGAAACCCATTAATTGATATGATTTCTATGAATAATCTATCTAGGAGCAATATGCGTACGAATTACACTTTTGGCGATTTTTAATCTGTTTAACTTGTTTGGCCAGTTTCACCCGTTTTATGAGTAAATGGATTAAAGCTGTCACAACAAAATGTAGCCTTTCCAACTGTACTTTTTCATACAAATGATATTCTGCCTGTGATAAAAATTTGGTTGGCATGGGATGGTTCAAACTTCAAAGTTTACAATTCTAAGATTTAAAAAGATGATGCCAAGTGGGTGCTTGTTTTTACTAATTTTTGGGCTTATAAGATTATTTAACAAAGATAAGCTCATGTTAGTGTTTGGATAAGCTTAGGCTTATGAGCTTATTTAAAGGAGGTTTTGATAAATTTGTATTTTTGTGTCTTAAGAGCTTATTGCTTGCAAGTTCATATTTGGTGGTTTTTATGTCGTTCTTGACCGATCTATATTTATACTATTTATAATAATGTTGAATGCTGAAAAATTAAGCAAAATATATATGTAAACTATAAACTTTTATTATTATTTTAGTTTATAACTCATATTATTTTCATTCAGTTTAAATAGTGTTTAATCAATATTTTGAAAACCGGGTCTCTAATCGAATCAAATAATCCATATCATCCAATCATTCAGTTATCAATTCCATTTAATCGATCCCCAATCCCATCATATATCCATAGCAATAATAATATCACAATCATCAATTGAATCATCACACCCCAAAAAAAGTCATATATCGATTCCCCTATCAATCATAATCAAATCAATCATCATATCCCGTTAACCGAGTACTGGCTAACCGATCAACCCCGGTCTTATCCACAAAAATAAAATTTATATGTAAATGGAATGAGTACAAAAAAAGTATATAATATCTCGAAAACCCGGTTGACCCGTTCACTTCAAACCTGAACCGGGATCTAAAATATAAATACCCTGTGTAATTTGACAACCTTTTGTTCGATCAGAACGGTTGACTACCGGCAGGACTAACCGGAGTTTTCAAAACATTATATTTAATCTCCATTTCCTTAAACTTTTACTATTATTTTTCGTTTATAACCCATAAACTTTTTTTAAAGGCAAATGACATAAAAAAATATCTAATTTTAAGATCATTTCCAATCAAGGTATCGCACTTTTTTTCTTACATAAAAAGGCACCCAACTTATTTTTTTTTGACCGATTTAGGTAATTTCTTTAAATATTTAACGATTATCCGTTAATTCTTACATTTTAAGTCCACCACCGCTACCACCGTCATCAATAATCGAAGATGAAAGAGGAAGAAGAGATATCCAACGTGAAATGATTCTAGAAATTCTTTCAAACGATGTTTTTAAAAAGGAAAGATTTGTGGTTCTCTGGTGTGTCCTAAGAGAGATCAGCTCAAACCGATTTGATTCCACTTCCTTCCTCAAAGCTTTCTCAACAACAGTTAACCTTAATTGCTCGATTTGCAATTTTGACAGATGGTTTTGGTCAAAGTTACTTTCCAAAGAACCTGTCTTCCTAAATTCTTTTTTACCCATCAATAGTTTTTTCTTGTTCGTTGCAAGTTCTAAGGAATCTTGTATCTTGTGACAGATCGATGCAACTCTTTGCATTCTTTATCTTTTTTAGCATAATTTCTTTTGAATAAATATCGATCTTCTTCAGCTGCTCTAAGAATTTCTGGAATCATTATCGGTTCAGATGTCTCTTCGGTCCTTTTCATCTTCAAATTATTGATGGTGTCTTAGCGGCGGTGGTTTGAAATGTAAAAACTTAACTGACGATCGTTAAATATTTAACAAAATACTTAAATTGGCAAAAAAAATAAGTTGAGTGCCTTTTATGCAAAAAAAAAAGTCGATAACCTTGATTGAAATTACCCTAAAGTATGTACCTTTTTGTAGTCAATTTGCCTATTTATTAAATTACTACAATATTCCCATATAAAATTTCGTTGCTTAATTGCACGGTACTCTCCTGTCTTAACTTTTGATTGCAATTGTTATCAACATAATAATCCTTCTAAATCCCTCAGACATCTCACTTAAATCCCTTGAGGTTTTGATAATTATAAGTTACAAGTCCGATCTCTAGATAAAAAAAAGAGGTGTATTGGTTTCTTGGTTTACAACACATAAAAAAAAACCAGGAAATGGTGTTGAACTAATAAGATAACAAACATGCAGAAATACAAGAAAACATCACCATTCGCATATAAATCCAGTGAAAGAACTAAAATGTTGATTAAGTTCCAAACTCTATCTAAACAAACTGATAAATCAATATTCTCGAAAGAAATATCAACTCATAAATTAAAGATTATACAAATCAACAGTATTCATTAATCACTTCATTAAAAGAAAGCACGGCTACCATAGAAAACCCGTCCGCCATCTTTCTTCTTGGTTTCGATATCTACATTGTTCTTCGGTGCTTCAAAAACATCCCCACGATCTTCGTTTTCAAGGTTCATTGGTAGCTTCATTTTCGCTAAAGACTCAGTAAATTGTTGCATACTTCTCATATACATATCAACAATTTGTTGTTGCATCTCTGATTCTTCTTTTACCTCTTTATTTTCTCTCAAATTGTTTTCCTGAGAACCCGAACTTTCTACACTTGTAGAATTCGTGGATTCACCTAAAGTATTTTTCTTTTCTAACGAGTCAGCTGAGTTTCTATCATCACTCAAACTCGTCATTGTAGAACTAAAAAACCCTGAATTCTGAATACTATCATTCGAGCCAGAATTTGCAACCATTTCATAGTCATCCACTCTATGATCAGACCCTGATGCACCTAAACAAAGAAAAGAACCGTGCCCAATGGGAGCGGGCTTAGTAAGTGCACCATGACCCGATAACCCGAAATACTCAGAAACCATCTGTTGATTCTCTCTTGCTACACTGATATCAGGGAACTCAATCCTGGAATACTCGATGGTATCCAGCAATTCAACTTCAGACGTGATAGACGAACTAGTGACTAAATCAACATTGAGATTAAACGGCGAATTCGTATCTAAAGAAAGACTCAGTTTCACAGTACCAGCAGGAGAATGAAACAAATCAGTTGAAGAAAGACTAAAATCTTGAGTCAATTCTCCTTTTCCCATAACCAAAGAAATGGGAACTAATACGAACCCCAAAAGTTGATCTTCCATAAAACTTTTAGCTCTACTAAGCATCCACATTTCACACTTAAGAACAGCATCATATTGGTTTACTTTGACCACCAACTTTTCATTAAACTCAGGGTTCTTACCACCACCATTTATAATCCTAGTTGATAAAGTCTCATCAGGGTTATAAGTAAGTGAGAATTTAGCATAGACATCTTGGTTTTCATAGATACAAATATTATGAATGTTTCTAGCATGATGAATATAAATTTCAAGAATTCCAGAGAATTGAGTGCTACCTTCTGTTGTCGGGTTATATCGAAATCTTGATGTTTGATCATATGATGAATCCATACCAAAAAGAAATATAGAATTATAAAAGAAGATTATGGTTTAGAACATATATACTATATAGCAAGAAACATGAGTAAGTATATGCATATGAATTGAAGGGAAAGCATAGTAACTGTTCCTTGAAGATATAAAAGATAGTATATTGAAGCAAAAGCATATGAAAGAAAGATTTTTATGGAGGGGTAGTAGGTAGGGTAAGAAAGGAAGAAAAAAATGAGAGTGATGATGATGATTATAAAGGTATTATTATGATTATGATGATGTGAGAGTGGTTGAAAATGTTGATGTCTTTTTTCCACTTAATGAATGAATATATGCATGACATTTGGAGAGAGAAAAAGCGATTATTGCTTGCTTGATATTGCATCCTCCACTTCTTGTAGCTAGTGTAGTGTGTTTGCTGACCCACAAAGATGAAGAGCACAAACATATGAGATATCTGGTTACTTTCAAGGTTGTGACTTATGTATGAATGGAGATGTCTATTCATCTTGTCAAATCTTTGTCCTTCCAACCATGTTTTGTTAAGATCCGTTTAAGATTTTGATTTTAGCATCTTATGTATCGATCCTTTACGAGATTTCCTACAGGCATAGGACTCTGATAGGATCACGATTTTGATCAATATGATCGTAAGATCTTCATTGGATTGAATCATACTACGCTTGAATTCACGAACTAATAAAAAACAAATTACGAACCCTCTTAGATATCCTAAAAGAGTGGATTACTATAATTATTAAACGACAACGATTCAACTTATATATAAGTTTCTAATAGTGAATGAATAGGTTAAACTATTGTATCATGTTTAGACCTTTCAAGTCTTTCATGAGTAGATGATATATTTAAGTCAGCAACGAAATACATAAAGCAGGAAAAAAAACAAACATAAAGCTACGTTGACGAGCATGATATATTTAAAAGTCATTGTTATTCGTACAAATCAAATTGATGCCATAACATACACCTAATGCATACAATATGAGTATATAAATGGACATATCAAAGATTGTACTTTTAAACTATCAGCATGATAAGGTGTTTTGAAATAATGATTAATCAACAAAAAGTACAAGCTTAAAAGAGTAGAAAGATTATGAAATACATTTTATTGATATTGCGAACTACAAAATAAACCTCAATTTATAAGATTCTAATAATCAATATATTAGAGAGAATACAAAGGACTAAGAATTCGTTTGATAGAACGGAATGAAATGTTAAATGAATGGAATAAACGAAGTAATAGAATGAATAGTGTAATATAAATGATTCATTACCGTTATTAATCATGTCTGGTTTCTATAATAAGACGTAATTGAATCGATAATAAAAAAAAGTAATACACCCCATTGATGATAAGAAATTTATTTAAAGTGGTTAGTCAATGATAAAGTTTTATGTAATTTTGATTCTATTACAAAATATAATGAGAAAAAAAGTAGGTACCTCTAAGGTTTTAATGTAATGGGTCATTCCTTTTAATGAATCATTAGTTTATATTAATGTAAACAAACAACAAATTTTTATTCCGTCGTAATAATCTTTTTCATTCCCGCTTTGATTACAACATACCAAACATTACATAAAAGTTTGAGAGGTTAAGGTATGTAGATAGCCACAATAAATATTTATAACAATATTTAGTTATTATTTTTTTTACATTTAAATATAAAGATCTAATTGAAAGAATATTATCTAAAAAATACAAAAATCTCTACTTAGAGATTTTGTTTTATTATATAAAAGATATACAAAAAGTACTAAGAGATACTCATTTTAGTAAGATCCTTCGATCCTGGTCCGAGTTTTTCAGTTAGTTTTCAACTTCATCAAACACGAAGACTATTCACGGTTTGATTCCGATCTTAAAAACCTTGCTTCCAACCATTTACATGTGTCTACAAAGGGTTATTATACAAAGAAGTTACTATACTTTTCCAAAAAGTTCGTCTAAGTTACTAAACTTTCATTTTGTTCACTTAGGTTACTAAACTTATGAAACATAACATTTGGGGTTACACAACTTGCAAAAATATACGTAAACATCATTGAACTTGTAAAAACATGACATTTATGTTACTAAACTTACCTAAAAATATACGTCTAGGTTGTTCGGATTAACATTGATATTATGGGGGTGTATATTAATCAAAAGTTCAGTAACATAAGTGAATAAAATGAAAGTTGAGTAACTTAGGCGAACTTTTTGGAAAAGTATAGTAACTTCTTTGTCTATTAACCCGTCTACAAACACCAAAAAAAGAAAAGACCACTTGGCAACTGTTTGACTTGGTGCAAACTAAAAGTGGGAACATCCCGACCTCTCCAAGTCGTAGTTCACACCCATAGATAAGAAAAACATTAGAGTTCATTAACTGATTACTCGTTCGCATGGGTAATATTCCAAAACATTGAAACTACATATAAGAAATAAATATTCAACTGAAACATAGTATAATGTAACTTATTAAGTTCATATCTATGAAAAGAAATATAAAAGTAAAAAATCAACAGAGCATGCGTTAGAGAAGCTTTGGATACCAATTTTTACATGCTAGCTAGAGGTGGTAAAGTAGCACCATATGTTGTCTAATGACCAAAAAGTTAAACCCTTTTTTGTTCTAAGCAAGACTAATTTTTCAGGTTAAGCCAATCATGATACCTTTTTATGCCTCATCATTTACATTTTAGCAATAAGAAACTAAAAATTCATAAACTGTTATAAGTGCATTCGGTGAAACTAAGTAGCTTATGATGTTGAGATTATTTTGCTGCACATAATCTAATGTCATGTCAGCCAAACAAAGCCTATATGAAGAAGCAAATATCAGGAAAAAATCAAGCTTAAACTTTTATTAGTTCTTATTAGCTTGTACATCATATCACATTTATCTCGACAAACGCCACATCCAAATAAAGAAAAAAGGTGAGCCTCGAGTATCCTAGCACTCGCATGGAAAATTGCAATTAAGGGCGGCCCCGTTAAATATTCAAAGCTGAAAACAGTTGAACCGAGAACAAACGGGTAAGAAAAGCAAGAGTCATATTATGAAAATAAAAAATTCAGAACTGAAGGCACCAACTTTGACTTAGAAAATTCAACCACTATTCTGAGAAAAACCTAAACAAAGAGCATTTGAATTAAAATTATCATGCTGCTCAGCTTTAGAACCAATATCAACATGACCAAAATAGTCCATCAAGAAAATACATTAATACAGCTAAATTATCAGGTAACTAGTAAGATACGAGTAAGATCCATACAAGGTACTGCACAGTATGAGACCCTTCTTATCACTTAACATCTAAGACTAAAACCATTATTTCACAATTTGTAAAAGAAACACTGTACAGAAAGGATGAGCTGGGCTCACAACAAACCTCAGAGTTGGTCACCGACAGGGTCACAAACGGTGGAAATCAGTTGCGCCCCAGCCTAACCAAATGTTGCTGATGTTTTGCAGCCGCAGCCTTGTCTGCAGCTTCACGTTTGAGGGTCCTCTTGGCTCGACGACCCACTGCAGATGTGTCTTTAGCTGCAGACGCCTCTTTCTTTTTGGGTTCGCGTGAAGAAGAACCAGCACCCGAGTCCTGGAATTGAGGTTGTTGATTGACAGGTCTTGCCTCTTGCTTTCCAGCCCTCACAAACCCATTATTACCCCATCTCCGGTTGCCAATACGGATGTTAATATTTGATGAACGTCCCAGATACACCTCATCCAGATCTTCATCATCCTCTTCTTCATCATACCCGTAAGGATAAGAGTCTTCTTGCACGTGCTCATCCACCACTTCATGGTTCTCCACGTGCAAAGGGTGAAACCATGAAGCTCTCAAGAGGAGGCAAACACTCTCCTCAAACATATAGTCATGAATGCTGTTAATAACACAGCAAATGTTAGGATTAAGATTAATAAGACACAACGCTTTTCATTTACCTTATCTTTGTCGCGGATTGGGTTCAGGGTTGTAAGACATTACAATGCAAGTCCAAATATGTTCTAAAACTTTGGTATCAGTGATAAATGTGCCAAAGATGATTACATAAACAACATTATTATGATAATAATCTATATCTTAGAACATTTTTAAAAAGTCATACGCATTACAAAAAGACGCAACTTTCAAGTTTTAACCCGTTTAACTTGCTCAACCTTTCAACCCTTTCCCCTAACTTCTATGACTTACCCATTAGACCCATCTGAAGTATTAAATAAGAACAAATCGGTCTATTCCTTAGTAAAAATATCAATATACCACCTCTATTATCTTCTTGTCTTAGTTTCTTTAATCTTCTTTATGCACTGATTATTTGCTTTCATGTTTAATCATTCACCATTTAATAAAATAATACTACAGAAAATAAGACTACAGTCAAGTAGCACTACCCCAAAACACTATAAAAGGAGAGCTGGAAATATGCTGATGACACTCTTTTCTTATAAGTGTCCCAGTTGAGTTATAAAAAAAACTCTGAAATAACAAGAAGAATGCATATGCCAAAATAAAGAAACTTTTAGCACAATTGCTTAGAGTACAGGAAAACCAAAGGAAACATATTAAAGCTAGTGAATTAAAGCCAATTAAAAGTTCAAAGTAGAGTTTCTTATGATCTTCACAAACTTACTTTGTTTTAGATGCAAAATACTTAAAAATACACAAGACAAGATAAACCAATTTTTCCCAAGAGTAAAAAGCGAGTTGTGCCTTCAATTCTAAGTTGCACAGCCATCCCCGGTTCATATTGAAGTGTCATGCAATTTCAGACTCTTGACTCTTGACTCTCAACACAGAGGACACCTAAAATCTATTAACACTATCTTTGTACCTGCCATCAAGAGATCGATGGATATTAAGGAACTCGAACGGATGCTTGCATTGCGGGCAGGTTGGTTCCTTCTTATATGTCGCCCATCGGAGGATGCAAAACACACTGCACAAAAAGAGATATACGTTAATTCCACGATGGGGTACCATTCAAGAGCAATATGTACATTCAGTGAAAATCAAATGCTCGCAGTTACATCCATCAAACCATCAAACAGCTAGCAATAAAAATATGACAAAAAAGTAAATATGAATATTTCATTCGTAGCAACCACTGCCCCTAGTATTAAAGCTTATACTATATATGACAAATTTAGCTGTATCTACGAGTTGCACGGTCTTTCAGAAAAACAGCCAAAAATATGTGTTGCCAAGTTTTTTTAGTGACACCAAGAGAACATCTCATTGTTGAAGTTGCGTGGTCTTGTTTGATATTGATAGACTGATACAATACCCGTTACAAACATCTAAGCATATAAGAAAATGCCAATAAATGTAGACGGGATATAGAAACAACGAGAGAATAATTTTGAAGTCAAGCAGTGATGCAATGACATCCATATAAAAATAGATGTTGTCAATCAATGTTAAAGTCATGTGAACTTCAGCCAATACCTGTTACAGACATCTATTTCGTAATGTCAAATTGATCTTATTTGTTGTTTTTCTACTGTTATTTTTGTGACGTAACCTTAGGAAGACGCAAATATATATGTGCTATTTAATAATAGCATAAAATCAAATTTACGTAGCTTATGAAAAGATGGAAATCCAATAACGTGTGCCACGAACCAACCCACGGGTAGCTCAATTTCAGGGTCCAGGTATTGAAATGAGCTACCCACCATGTAAAGAAAGGCACTTGGTTTTAACTATACAAACCAAACACCCCTGTGAAAACTTGTGGTCTTGTGCTATTCAGCTATTCTCCAATGTTCAATACGCTGTAATGTAATGAACTAAACTATGGATAAAGATCAGAAACGTGTTGGAAACCATAATAAGTAGTTTGACGTTTGTGTTCTATTCAGCTCTTCCCTTGACACCATGACAACTGAAAGGATGTTTTAATTTTTGTTGTTCTTATTAAAAATGACCTTTATCTAAATATGCACATAAATATATAAAGACAACCACCATACTGGCGAGACAAAACATTGTAGTTGTAGTTGTGGAAATATAATACTGGCATTTTAAGGTAAACCTGAACCGACTATTCTGTAACATGTTCCAAAGGAAGTAGCACAATAAGCTAGTGTTTACGCCTACTTAACAGTTCAGTTAATATTTGACTTGAGCATCATATGACAATCACACATAAAAGACACAGGCAACATAGATATAAAAAAACATATATAGATTAAGGATAAAGATAAAGAGAGAAACCAGTAAGCATGTTCGCATCCTTTAACAAGAGCAGTTTCTTCTAAAACAATTTTATTCAAACAAATTGCACAAATCCCATCATGTTGATAATCATTTCCATCCTGCAAAACCATTACATAATCATTTTTAGATTTATAACAAACCCTTTACTTAAAATTAATAAAATAAAACAATACCTTGACATGGATTGACAGATCTTGGAAAGTGTTGTTGATGGGTTGTTCTTGTTGACCATCGATCTGAATGGGTGCATCCATGACACAAGAAGAAGAAAAGAGATTGGATCTTTTTTTCTTTCTGGGTTAGATTAGAACAAGAACAATAAATAATTAAATTTAGTATAAATAAAAAATGAAAATAAGATTCTTGAAGGATTATTCTGATTCCAAAGGAGATGATGAGAGAGAAATTAAAATGAGGGCGAAGTGCCCTGACAAAAAAAGTTAGAGGAGGATGTGGATATCATATAACACAAACTTATGTGTATCCTCTTTCTTCTTGTTAGACCGGTAGACCGACTCACATAGGGTATGTTGGGCTAAAGGATTATTGGGCTTATCGGGGATTGGTCTTTTAAAATAAGTCCGTCTTATAAAATAAATTTTGTTTATTACGCGGGCTTATGAAATGAAAGGATTTATAAGTTATAAGTTTCTATAAGCCACAGCCTCGTAAAATGGGCTAAAAACTTTATATCAGGGTTTTTGAACCGTAAATTATTAATTTACCTATAAAAATATCTAACATATACCAAAAACTCGTTTAATTATATCTTTTTTAGTAATTTTACAATAATAAGTGTTAACCCATTTACCAAACAAGTTTACAAAAATACAAATTTCAATTTCGGCTTATAATATAAGCCCCAGCCCCAGCCTCGGTCTCAGCCTCAACCCCAACCCATTTCGCCAAACATACTTGTAATCTACACATCTCGGGTATGTTTGGCAAAGGGGCTTATAAGGGCTTGGGATTTTAAAATAAGTCTCGTTTGTCATGCAGGCTTATGGAAAGACTTATAAGTCATAAGTCTCTATAAGCCCCAACCCCATAAAAGGGGCTAAAAACTTTAGACCGTTGCTTTTGAACCATAAATTACTTATTTACCCACAAAAATATCTAGCATATACAAAAACTCATTTAATTATGTCATTTCTAGTAATTTTGCAATAATAAGCCTAAGCTTAAGCTAATTTTTCAAACAAGTTTACAAAAATAGAAATTTCAGTTTTGGCTTATAATATAAGCCCCATCTCCAGCCCCAGCCCAAGCCCATTTCGCTGAACATAACCCTCGTATTGTTTTTAAGGCTAAACAACATGTCGTCAAACCATTATCTTAACATCAGTGCCACATTATTATTGAGTAAATTACACCGTTGGTTCTTGAAGTCTGCTCTGTTTACTCGTTTGGTCCTCCGTTTAAGAGTTCCACTGGAATGCTCCCTAGGGTCGATTTTTCTGCTACGTGGAGCTGCACACGAAAAGTAACAAAATCCATTACACCGTTGGTCCCTATCAACTTGAAGGTCAGAATTCCAAAAAGTATCAGTTAGCGTTACCATTTTTTGTCTTTTTTCTATTACATTGTTGGTCCCTAAGGTTGTTTTTTGTCTTTATGTGAAATAAATAGTCATTGTGCTTTCTTCACATACTCTTTATTTGCAATAATATAGTCATTGTATAAGTTGACTTAAAGAAGTGAAATTGGTATTGTTTTGTGTTAGGTCGGTTTAAGTATTGAATCACACTTAGTGCGGTTTAGAATAGTAGAGAGATAAAAGAGGAAGCAAATCTTTTTTCTAATTTCAAATTTTATAAAAAAAAAGAGAAGTGGGGGAGGGAGAAGTTTACAAAGTAAGACAAGCTTACCACCCTTCTTTCTTAAAGGTAAATTTATTAAGAAAAGAGCCAAAAAGCAAAGTACAAGAAGAAAATAGCACAAAGGGATCAAAACAGATCGGACACATCCCTAACTGCTCCATAATGGCTCATAAAACAAATGGCTATGGGAAATTCCCAAGCTCATACCATACTTAAAATACATAGCAAAAATGCAAGCTTACTAAGGAAATTAACATACTCTGAATCATCAATATACACTGAGACCAATCAGTGTGCATTGAAACATCACTATATGCTAAACTCTCACTAGTAAGCCAAATGCCTATACTTAAGAAATGGGAATTACCAATCCTAACCAATATAATAAAGATAAAACAATACAACTTAATGAAAATACAATGCAGGACTGAACCATATACAAAACTCCATAACAAAGCCTGAATTCCTTCATCTTGTATGAAAAATCTATCTTATTCTTCCTATCCCTACCTTCTAATCTTGGTTAGTGAGCTATTTTTCTTAATTTAGCTCCCTTATTACAAAACTATTAAACGTAAACCATAAACTAAGCTATTACGACTATAAATAGATCACTAAGAAACTAATAATTGATACTTTTTAATCCTAACAATCTCCCTCTAAGGGTCGATTATTATGGGCATTCCCTTCTTTGTTCAAGTGGTCTTTCATTTACGTAGCTCTCCCAATGTCTCATCTGGTCTCGATGCCTTAATCGTTCTTAAATTTATACATCGTCCTTGCTGAGAGTTAGGTCTACATATCCATGCTTCACATCCAAATTAATCTTCTTTACTTTATCCAAAACCCTTTTTAGTGTTGCACACAGAACTTCGGGATCTCATCAATATTCATGTACCTCTTTTCCTTCTTGCTATTTTCATAAATCAAGCCAACTAAATGATTAGAAGTGATTATAATGTGAGTGTTGGTGCAGTAAGATTGACTTTCTGTTGATAACTTTCCAAGCCCAGTTGATAATCATGAATTCTTTCCTAGATGGCACAACTTCTGATAAAGACGATCAATGATTTCAGTAACCCAATTTCTCGATAGTCTTTAACCTTTCCATTTATGCACATAAGATACATATCTTCAATGCCATTCTTATGTAAGTACTTGTGATCTAATTCTGTGAACGATTTGTACTCACTGTCAACTCTTTTAACCACAATCGCCTTCATATATTCTTGCCCATAACCTTGATCATACTGAACTCTTATTACATCTATAATTCTCTTTTCAAAGCAGACTTCTTCAGGATCATTTCTTGTCTTTAGTTGTCTTTTGATGTGAGATTATTATGGTGCCTGTTAGTGTAAAAATTATGATATTTAATCTATATGATCTCTTTATGTTTTGGTGATGACAAACATGTGACTTTTAATATGTAACGCAAAGTGCGCAAGTTACTCATAATCACAAATCATCAATGCATACATGCATCTACATCTCTCGACGTCTCAACTCTACATCAACACCGACATTTGTTTGCAAGTTACTTGTAATAACAAATTATCAATGCATACATGCATCAACATCTCTCGACGTCTCAAGTATGCATCAAGGCGGACATTGGTCTACACCCGATGTAAATCACATAAGGTATGTACAAGCAACATTAAACTTGTGGGATGATCAAAGAAATAAGTTTTTGTCTTAACCTTACATTTTTATAAATGTAATAAAACAAATTTTCAAAAATCAATTAGACAAATCATTTTTGAATTATAAAGAAATATTTTATGTGGTAATTATTTCAAATTTCAAATATGGTCAATTCCCCCTTAAAACAAGTCAGTTTTTCACCAGATTTTACCTTCACCACAAAAAGACAAAAATATGAGCGTTTGTCGAGGCGGTCCCTTAAATAGGTCGGCGACCCCCTTATATATCCGGCGGCCCCCTAATATATTTGGGACCGTCGTTTCCTGACAGACAGTTTTTCAGCCCCTATAAATAGTGTCTCACTTCAAACTATTTTTACAACCCTTTTGCACGATTTTCTTTTAGTTCTTTCTCTCTCTAGATCTCACTAAATCTCTCTAAATCTTTGATCATTTAACTTGTTTAATCTTGTTTAAATGTGATCCAATCTTCTATCATTTCCTTCTTCCCTCAAGTGCAAGAGAAGAACTTTCGTTATCGTCAAGATACGAAGTTATGTAGTCTAGTTAGTTCATTTGTAACATTTGTTACATACATATCGAGTCCATGTCCTTCATTCTTGTGTAGTTGTGTAGATCCGGATAGTGTATAAATCCGAAAGTTTTGATGGTGTGTCAGTTAGTATTTAGTCCTCAAAATACAAGTGTGGGTGGTAGATTGGTTTTAGCTAAGATTAGGACTCGGCATCTAGCTTAGTGTCAAAAAATAACGTAAGCGACGTGGTTTATGTGTTTAGGCCATAAAACACAAGGTTTGTTATGTTGGGCCATAAAACATAGCGGGTTTGGTTGTACTCGAAGAAGAACTCGACATCTAGCTTAGTGTCAGAAAATAATGTAAGCAACTTATATGGTTTTCTCCACGGAGAAAGGAGCTTGTTGACTAGTGAAGTAACTCTCGAGTTGGGTACTCGGGGAGTGGAGTAGGGAAAAGAGGAGCTTCGTGACCGAACCACTATAAACCATCGTGTCTGGTTTGCATTTCCTTTTACGTATCTCTTTAAGCTTATATTTGCATTTACCGCTTTATATATGCATGATATAGATGATTGTGTGACTAGTAGTTTATATTGTTGTGATTATATTTGTGTAATGAATATTGTGTTTATGGTTATGTCATTGGACATGATTTATTACCATATGTATAGTTATTATAGAACTAGTATTATCACTCTTCATATTGTGTCACCATTGATCGGGTATTTGATATAAAATATTTAAAGTTTTTAATTGGAAACGTATTCACCCCCCTCTACGGTTTCCACAATTGGTATCAGAGCCACGTCGCTCTAGTTTTCAAAACAAATGGTTTTTAAAATAGAGTACGATCCATGTATCAAATTACCCATGAAGGGGGATTAAATATGAAAAGTGTTTTGTTGCTTGATTCGTATTAGTTTTGTTGTTAAATATACCTCGTATACTAGCTTGACTGAAAATATTCTCAAAAAGCTTGGAAGTGTAAAATACGTCTTTGTAAGTCCTAGGAGTAAAAATGATGTCTAAAACACGTGTTTTATGTGCTGGAACAACTCCCTGAAGTCCTACGTCCCTACATTAAGTTACCAAATGATTTTATACGAAAAACGTATTTTTGGGTCACTGGTGGCGGTCCCATAAATGTCCGGGCGGCCCCCTAATATATCTGGGGGCCGTCACCTTTATGGGGGCCGTCTGTTTGTTTCGTCAGATTTTGGCAAACTTCAAAAAATCATATAAAATCAACCGTAAGTCCGTAGAAGTCGTGCCACCCGCCATTTCGAAGATAATTGAGTCTAGTTTCATTTAAAAATACTTCCAAGTCATCATTCCAAATTTAAGTTAGTCAGAAATGCAAAATACTATATAGTGGTCAAAACTTTATGTTTTGTTTTGACGTAAAACTTGTAGTTTACTTTTTCCTTCGAGCCAAGCATTTCTAGTCAATGTATCTTTGAAAAACGATACATTTATCTTTACAAATATTGATCTTAATTAATTTTTGAAATGAGGAGGAACTATTTTATTTTCAAATAAAATCAAGCTAAGTATACATCGTTGTATTTAATACACAAAACGACAACGAATATCTTTATGTCCATGCTAAATGCTTATGTGTATTTGCTTGTATCTTAATTTTCTTAATAGATATTATTAAGTGAGCATTGCTACCTATAATTGAGCTACTTATATATCTAAACACATATGCCATGTGCACCATTTATTTGTTAATAGTTTTCCGGATTATGTCTAATAGGAATTATGATAGATTTCTTACGTTAAGTTGCAAAATTATTTGTGCATTGCATATAGACATAGATCACTGTATTTGCAAGTGTTACATAAATATCTTGTAGATCATTTTGAGTGTAGTAACTCATTTAGGATTGAGAGTTCACTAGTTTGTCAAGTGTGTGGAAAAATAATGTCCTAAGATCATATGTTAAAACCCGTCACTAAAATATTTCCAACACATTAACTCCTCTTCGCAACAAAAATGTCTAAATATTTTTCCATCATCTATACGTTGTCTGATCTTGGGTTTGTTACAACAAAAAAAAGATAGTATAAATCACATTGGTAATTAAGTAAAAAAAAAAAAATTTTTTTAAACTTTGGCTAGTTGCTTGCATTGTCTAACACACCACACACATCATTATATTCTTTTTATAAATATAGTGTTGTTTACAACAAACAGATGTTGTGTTGTATTAAAATGGTTAGAAAAATTATTCATATACTATAAAACTGTCAAAACACTATGCATACTAGTGAGCATAACAACAAATCTTTTTTCGCACACGCAAAATAATATCACAATCTTGAAGGTAGAAGTAACTTGTCATTATTTTACAACCCTCACACTTACAAGCTATTCTTAAGAATGAGTGGGAACAACTATGAAAATCTTATTTGTCTTCTTTTAAAAGAGTGTTCGTGAGGGTCAAGAAATATTCCGAATACATATCAACTCATTATTCAAACTATGATTGATGTGATTATTGAATCTAATTGACAAGTTTTCAAGTATGGACAAGAAATCGGACTCTTATTTGTCTAGCTTTAAGATTATATCAAAATATAACAAGAGATATTATCTTAAACCTACATACTCAATCACACTCGATTGATATGAAAATAACGACATCCTTTTCCAAGACGATAAAGATATCAATCGGAATCATAACTCACACTTGTGTAAAATGAATGACATCTTGAGTCTACTTGTCCAATATTTGGATCTAAATATTTGCAAATATATTCATAAACATGCAATGAATTATGATGGGCGACTTGAATGTTTGCATCCGAAAAATTCAGTAATATCCCATGGCAATGCAATTTGTAAGAGTCCGTCATCTCTGAAAAGCCAAACATGAGCAAATGCACAACATATGTAACTTTGCTCAAACAATTCAAAAGCACAACTCAAAACTTAAATTCTCTTCTCATCAAAACTTTCTCTTACTTTACCAAATAGGCATAATATTTCTTTCATCAACCAAATTAAAACCCTTTAATCATCTACAGTTAAAGGAACTAGAATAATTAAACATATTCTACAAACCATATCGTCTCTCTTTCAATAAGTGATCATAAGAGGATTTCGAATATGAAGATGATTGTTATTCAAACGATAATCAATCTCACAATCCAATTACAAATTTAGAATATGAACATGAAATAGAGATTAGGATTTATCTAGATAATGAAAATATCAATCAAATGACCATAGATATTTTCTTGTGTCTACATGTTTAACCATCCTCAAGATTATTAAATGAAATCACGAAGTCGATGTCAAGACAACAAGTTAGTCATCAAATGCAATTCACAACTTGCAAATAAAGATGTTCATTGAGTCTAAAGTTGTTATATGTTTGTTAAAAGCTATGGTTCCAAATTATACATGCTAAAATTAACACACTGCTAATAGGATTGACCTGACTTATAATTTACATCGGAAACTCTTAAGTACTCAACTTGGATAAGCAAGCCTGGATGTCGATTTCCGAAAACACAAACAAGAACCCTTTAAACAATAATTATCTTCACCTAATAATCTAATTCGAACACCATCCCCCTAATGGAGGAAAATAATCCTTGCCTAAATTTGGCACTCCACAGATCAATGGATCCTTCGTCTTAGATTCATCTTCGGTTTAGGTAAATATGCCCTATGGCATTAGAATTAAACATCTTCCCTTTGTCAATCACTTGTTTTAAAAGTCCAACATACACGTAACTAAACTTTAGTTAATCATTATTATTTCTATAAAGAAATATACCACAAGATCTATTGAGTAAATAACCTTAATTTGATTTCTTCTTTCATAAAAGACATGCCAAATGTTGCAAATCTTTTAACACTCTCATTATCGAGTATTTACACTTTGGTACACTCTTAAGCCATACTCCTTATGTACTCGGTGACTCCATTCTCTTTACACCTACAACAACTTGCTTTCCTCTTTTTTTTCATCAACCTTAGGATTCCACACAATCTGAATTTAGGATGATGTTAACCAGAATTAAAACATGTTATTGAGTCATATAAGACCTGAGTGATAAGACCATATAATCGTAACTTTGCTACACTTCATTAGGCAAATATAGAATTCCATTTTGTCTAACTAAAGAATTACTATGTAAACTAAGAAATCTACTACACTAGAAATGTCAATTTGACCTTAACGGTTGAATTTCCTCCAAGAGGATGTTGGGTTTCATGGTATAGCCCATTAAAAATAGTCATTGTTTAGCCTGAACATTGAGCACCACTAGTGATAGTCTCATATTCATTCTCTATAATTTATTAAATGGCTCTTGTTTAAATATGTCCCAAATGATAGTCTACAAGCGATAGACTTTGTATTCATTCGGAGTGCACACTAAGCAAGTAGAAATTTAGGTGTTTCTCGTAGTCACAAACTAACATAGATGCACCTCCAGATTGCTTTGAAAAGTTTCATGATGATAACTTGCTCATCCTAATGCAATTACATGTCCCACACGGAACCTCTTCCCATTGCAACTTTATGCGCAATATTGTTTACTGACTAGTGAATGCTCTCTACTCTCTAGTCTTCTCAACCTCAAACACACTACCGCTTGAACACAGAAGAGCGAGATGAGAGAGAGAGGAGACGAGTAATGCACTTAAGCACACACACACAGCTAAAATGACACACTCTGCTCCCCACTCCCCAATGCATGCCTAAATGCGATCATCTTTTAACATGATGCGTGTAAAATTTAAAATTAGAAGGTGTGGGTTTGCGGCATATTACAGACTTTCTGGTGAACACACGCCCACACCTACACTATGTGTTAGGGGGCCCGCACCCCTCACCCACCACTCCCCACCACACAACACGTCACACACTCCCGTTTAGAGTCATACATCTTTACACCTTAATACTTGTTGATTATTTGTGTTGAATGCAGGCTTAGATAAAACTTTGATGACTTATATCTATATGTCTTATACATCGATGTAATTTGATTTTTCTCACACTAGAAATCTTTCTTCGCGTCGAGTCAAGATTCACGATATGTATCAAAGATCGCAAAATGGTTCTTAAATCTCTTAGAGTCGTCACTCACATACACATCCTTTGATCATACGTCTTTGCTTCTTCTAAATTATTTACTCTTGTGTCAAGTAAAGCTTAAATATAAAATCTAACTCATCCTCAATAGGTTTGACAACTTAAATATTTCATACCGAAATATTCAACTTGCGGAGTGCAAACATTAAAGGTCATAATCCAAAATCCAGATTCAAGCCTTTTAACAAACATTATTAAAACGCTCTTTAATTTCCCTTCGAACAAACCATTCTTTCTCGTCGACAAAAACATTCGTTTCTTTTTGACGAAACAATTCTTTCCTCTTCGAGCGAAACGTATCTCTCTCTCCGATGAAACATTCTTTCTCTTCGACAAAAACATTCTTTGTCTTTCGATCACACTTCTTTATTCTTAATTAACCACGTCTCTTCAACCATAGAGATGGCTAATCTCTTTTCTCCACTATTTTCGCTACCACCTTTAAGACAACCGTATACCTCATCGAGGGTATTGTTCTAATGAACATGTCGCAATGCTCAAGAAGAGCTACAGTATCCTGTAGTGTATTTCATCGGAACCGTTATACCAACTCCTCGTGAAATTTCAAGCTAGTCTGCCTCCATCTTCGTTTTGTTTTTCCATTCTCTATTTTTATTATATTATTATTATTATGTTCGCCGTACGAAACATAACCATTGATACTCACCATTTCCTTCGGGACTAATGTCCAAAAAGGAAACCTCTCCATTCGAAACAGTGTTTTCTGAAGTTAACGAAGTGTCGACACCTTTCTTTACCCCTCAACCGCGAATCGTTAAATTTATCGTCTAGGTTTAGGAATGATGGAACACATTCCGTAAATCGGTCTCTTCTTTTCTTCTAAGTCTCGATTCTAGTCGTATGTCCATTCCGTCCGAAATGACAACCTAATCACCTCATCCAAATATTTTAGGATATTTAATTAAGCGAAATGACAAATTAAAATGTCACTCCGTTCGAAAATTTTCTTCAACACTCTTCTGGTTAGTGTCGGTCCCTATAACCCAGGCGGCCCCCTGATCAAACAAGCGGCCCCCCATAATATATGGACCAGCCGGCAGCAGCTTGTGAAACTGTCACTACTTTTCAAATCAAAAACGACATCTCTCTCTTTCTCTCTCTTTTCTACGAAGCTGGCCGTCTATTCACTCACCCTAAACCTTAATAACTATTATTCACTCTTGCGGGACTTACACTTCTAGTACATCTTCACACCAACAAGTGAAATGAGAAACGATCTTGAATCATCACCATTTTGTCAGGTCGACGGTAGGAGGCGGTACGGGAAGATGGTCGAGGGCATGTAAGCCTGTCTCCACCAAACGGGGAGGTGGGGACGGACACGAGAACTAATATGTATGGTCTTTCGTAGCATTCCACATGGTAAAAGGTTAACGGATGCCGGGTCGGGGGGAGGCGGGGGGGGGGTGGGTGGGGGGGTTTGAGTAAACACGCACGTGATATAAATGAGGAATAGTACAATACCTAATCCTTCAAATCAATACAACAATAAAATCTCCTCACAAAGCTTAGTCCTCACTTCTCGAAAACGCTTTTCTAATTCTTCACTCAAATAGCCTTTTCAGTATTTTTAATGGTTTCTTTTCTCCTGCTAAACTCCCGTCCCACTTCTGTTCTAATTAGCCATTTTTGCTTCTAAACGGTTTCCTCTCACTCTTAAACGTTCTTTTCACTTCTAACATGTCTTCTCACCTCTCAACGTATATTCCTCTTCTAATAGTCCTTGTAGTTACTATTAAAAGTGCTTCTATATCTCTGACAACTAAAAATATTATCATATCGACATTTTTAAGTGTTTTAACGCAATCTAAAATTGTTACTCCGTCACATACTTTCACTTTCTAGAAATGAAGAACATAAGAAGGCACAACCTCACGTCGTCCGGTGTATATTTTTCCCGACTAGATATATTCAATCTTCAATTGGTTAGAAGTACACCACAGTGTATGAGTCTCTTATATTCTTCACCAGGAAAGAACTACCCTCATTTCACATCCAACATTTGTTATCCTCAACATTGTCCAACCCACAAACGCCAAACAAACTTTGGATTTCCCAACAATCACCTTTGTCTCTATAGGATTATTCACCAATAATTGATATTAGCTGCAAATAATATTCATCATTTTTCAAAACCTCTATGTCAACAAAACATCTTCCCTTTTATATTCTTACCCATCCTACCTTCACTTTTTGGCTCTATGGAATCATTTTTCATTCACATCCAAAGCACATCTCTCCACCCTCAATCTTATTTTTTAAAAGTATATATATATAATATATATAAATAAAAAATATAGTATAGATATATATATACTATTTATATTTGACACATATTAGTTAGTGTCATTCGTGCTACTTTTAAAAGATCATTCTCATAATCTCGTATGTTAATCATAAACGAATCCCCATTCTTGTTTATTAAAAGCAGGCTAATCTTTCTCGAGATACATACGTCTCGATTCTTTTTATTCATCATTTAGGTTGTTTTTAAAATAAATGACTCACTTGATCTAGTTTCACTTCTCTTTCAAAGTGATTCAATACTTTCCGTATAATAAAACCTAGAGTGCAGGACTAGTTCCCTGCTAACGTTTTGCTTATTTGTTCTATGTGCAACTTGATCTACTAACTTGTTTTGTCGCACGAAACAATATCTTGTATTCCTTGGTGTCCCCAAACAAGCAGAGCTATACAACCGAGGGGGATCACTTTGCAAGCATTTGCTCATTTAAATGCATCGAACTTCCAAGTAGCATCGATAGGAGAATTTATTTGATCTCATGGATCCGTTTACAGTCAATATACAAGGAATGTAATACATCACGGGGAAGCAATAAGCAAGAGGAGCCTAGGATCTATGTGGTTTAATAGCATGGATTTTAGTTCTCACCCTGATGATGAGAAGACTCCTATTAGTATGAGCAAGCTCACTCTCTCTCCTTTATAGGAAGTAGGGATGGGACTTGTCCAAATACCTGAGGTCTTATTCATACACTCCAAATACTACACACTCATCCACTTACATTTCAAAATCACCCTAAACCTTAAGGTCACTCCTCTCATAACCTTTTTTTTCACTTTCAACTTATATATTGAAGTAACCTACTTCTTTTCATGTCTTCTTCATCATCTATCACGGGGATCCCATAATTTAAACCAAGAAACACAAAAACCCCGCAACCGTATTTCTCATGTTCCTTCTCCTTTCCTCTAACCAATTAAACTTAGATCACCTATCTTTTCCTCATTCCTTCAACCTATACACTCACACGTACCTACCTTCTTGTCTGCTACTTCTCACCTCTCATGAACCTTTTCTAAACAATCCAAGAACACACAATCACCTTTACCTTATTACTCACATTCCTCTCCACATACCTTAAACGTATAATACTCGGAGCGACCTACTTCCTCTTCTCATACCTCACATATAAACGCTGGAGCACGTACCCTCATCTATACATGTCTCCAACCCTAATCCACACATATACCTTATTGCTTCGTCTCAAAAGGGGGAGAAGAAGTAGTACACGAGTAACAAGTTTAAACTCTATCTATGTTGCTCTAGTTTACATAGTTTTCATCAGCAAAAGGGGGAGATTGTTAGTGCAAAATATAAACATTTAATCTATACATCTATCTTATGTTTTCGGTGATAACAAACATGTGAACCTTTAATACATAAACGTAAAGTAACGCAATTTTACTCGTAATCAACCCAGGGGGGAGGGGGGGGGGGGGGGGACGAGGGGGGGGGGGTAACAACTCACCCAAGCCCTAAACTAGACTTAAAACTTTTAGGGACTTATCCAAACTAACTTAATATCCATCTATATAAGCTTAAAATCTAAACTTAAAGCTAATTTAACAAGTTTAAATCCTTAAGACCTAAGTACTGTTTTTGAATTTTCAGTTATATGGCTTTTGACACTAAACTTAAACTAAGTAAATAAGCTTAGAAATTGCAAAGTAAGAATTAAAATGTATTAAACTATATTAAAACTTACATCCTTTTAAAAAAAAAACTAAATTAATAAGCTAAATCTTAAAAATACTTTATCTAAATTACGCGAGAAACAGCATACTAACTGAGGTTAGTACCTATTGTGAAGTTCAACAGTACTTTCAAGTGAAAGTACTGCTGATGCAACTTGATTTTAAAGAACAGAATTAAGCTATGAATTAAGCTAGAAAATGGAAGCTAAAACTGATTTTGAGATAAGCTACAACTAAACTTAACACTACTGAATTTAAACTAAAATTTAAGCTAACAGAACTAACTTATGAAAGCAGTACTAACTTGGAAGTTAGTACTGGTAGTGTAAAGGTTCAGCAGTATTAACTTATGTTTATGTACACAGGTCTAAGATAGCAAAATCAAGAGTGCACTAACCAAACACCCCTTATCATTATGACAGATTTTAGAAAAGGCTTTTTAAAGAAATCAACTGAACACAGTACTTAACACCCGATAAAACTAGCTTAAAACAAACTTAACAATCATGATTAAACAACTGAATAAGCAAAATTCTAAGATCTTAACTAATTAAACTAATGTTTTTGGATTTTATGAGTTTTTATGACAGAAATTGATAACTAAAGATCTATAACTACTTAAGCAAAAACAGATGAAGACAAACCACTAATAAGTACTAGAAGAGACATTTAAACACTAATAAGCAAAGAGAATAAGCAAATAAGCAATATTAAACATATAAGCTATAACTAAGCAATTTAAACTGAAATTAAAGAAGAATGAAAAGAGAAACTTACTTGATCCTTTAGCTAAACAAAAGGAACCAATTAAGGCAGCTACAAGCTCCTTAGCTTATTAATAAGCTAAGGTATAAGTCCTTGGGATCTCTTCCAAGGTAAGATCCCCTTCCAAAAGCTTAAATCCAATAAGATCCATGTAAGTTTAAACTAATTAAAGGTTTAGATAAGATTAATACTGAATTCAAACAGCTCTATTTCAGCTTATAGACTGAAAGAGCTTTAATATGAGCTTATATTGAAATTAATTTTGGCATTATAAAGTAGAGCTTATGACTTTAAATAAGCTTAGAAATGAATTTAAAACACTAAAACGAATTCCATTAATTAAAGAATCTGATTACAATACTTTGAAAAGGGAAATTACATTTAAGAAATTACGAATTTAAGCTAAAATAAATAAAAACTAAAAACTCGACTACTAAAACCTCCATCAGTGTGTGTGAGAATGTGAGGTCTTTTATAGTGCCAAGCTGAAGCTTACTAGACCGTCTTGCCTTGCTCTCCAACACTTTATAATCTCCCGCCGCCATAGTCATAATCTTCAATCATTTGATCATCATTATAGTCCGTTGGATCATTTTGTGGACAAAAACCTGAAGATTGCCAAGCGTGTCATTCCCTTGATGGTGACGTTTGGTGCTTCTTTTTTGTGAGAGTTTTAGTACAAAAACCCACTTAATTTTATGTGCTTTCTTCATGTGATTACGTAGTCTTTGAGCTGTGGCTAGAAAAGTATCCTCCCGTGATTTAGACTAATTTGTCCTTGTCATATGTGCTTTAGCTTTCTTGAATTTACCAACGCACCCTTTAATTTGATATTGCCACCCTTGTTTTACTATTGGGTGTAAAAATAGGGACGACGATGAATATTGTTTGGAGGTTAGCCCTTTTTTTATAACGGGAGGACGGGTAAAATTCAGTTGACTTTGCCCTCTGGCAATGTCAGTCCTTTCATTGTGATTCCATTTCTAGATTAGTAAATACTTTGGAAATTTTCAAGATTGGTCTTGTGGATGTTATAAAAGGATTTAGCTAAGGCTGGGCTGAAGCTTTTGGCTTTTGGCTTACTTTTGTTACGCTTATCTGAATCTCTTTCCGTGCTTGCCCTCTTGTTGACTGTTTTCTTGTTATAATGACTTAACCAGTACCTAGCCCAACAACACAAAACACCAAAACAAGCATATTTTTGCCATTTATTTGGACTTTTTTGGGTTTGAATTGGATTATTTTAAGTATAAATGGATAGGTGTATTTTACACTTATCATAGGGTATAGAATTCAATGTATAAAAAATGAGTCATTGCCATAGCTTCAAGGTTGTAAACCCTAACATTATCAAAGAGTGTTCGTATTAATATATTGGAGCTTATTGTTTTAATTATATTATTGTGTGTTAAACATTACTTATTGTTATTCTTCTTAGTGGTATAAACTAGATTCCGCATAGTTTATATCATACTCATAAAGTTTCATTCTTAGTACCTTTGGATTTATCCAAGGATACTAAACCTTATATCACGCTAAGGTTGTTAAAGATCTATTCTTTAGGAATCAACACTTTTCTCATCATAAAGCTCTATAAAGGCATTGATGTGTTGGTTGCAAAAATAACAAAATGAACACTATAGATACTATTGTAGAATATACTTTTTAAGATCGAAAAGTAAACTTACCAGTCCATCAAGCTGCCCTTGTTCTAAAGGAACTCGAGCCTTATTCGCCGCTGCGGGTAAAGAATATCCCAAAAGCAAGTTCACAGGTTTTCCTTTATGTAAGCATCAAGTAACAGTCGTCTCTTCATCTCAAATGGTAACTAATAAATTGGGATCTATTCCCTATAAATTGCAATTCATCTGTGCAAAAAGTCTCTTGGGCTGCTGCATCTGAAGCATCTATATGTATGGTATCCTTAAACTTCTTTTGTTATATAAGAAAACAATATATTACAAGTAGTTTAGTGATATATACCTCGGTAGTCTGAAGCATCATTATATATTAAATTCAGTCACGACTAAACCAATAGTTTACTGATATATACCTCGGTAGTCATCATGGGTACCGATATGGTCGTAATGACATCTAAATGTGTATCTTTGGCCACATCTTTAACCCATTTTGGCCGAATCCTTTGGTATCATTCACAGCTTTTTGTATATACAAGAAAATAATAAAAAACAAGTTAAAGACCATCATTTAAGGGGGGGAGTGACAGGGGCGTGGTAGGGGCGGATTAAATTCAGTCAACAATTAAATAAACTGTAAACAAATTGTTTAGTGATATATACATTCATAGTCGTCATGGGTACCGACATGGTCGTAGTGGATCCTGGTGGTGGTTTGGTGCAACGTAAAAATTTACGTGAATAACATCTCATCGATGACTTAAGCATCAAATTGAATGCGTTTGATCAACGTAAATTTGCGTCGTTTAGTACCAAACGGGAGAAGATTTTCTAGTGGCATCGACAGCCGATGATGTTGATGACGGGTCCCGGTGACATGTAAGCTCGTATGTCTCCATCCGACACGACTCCAAACTCACGTTCATCACCCTATAAATCATATAATAACAAATTATTAATTACAAATAAACAAATTACTGTCAATAGAATATAAAACCGTGCATTACCAAAACAACTCATACCCCATTTCATGAAGTATGAAACTACAAAAACACGATGGCGGTCAACTGATTTTTGGCATAAACTTTGCTATGCTAGCAGGTGCTATTCTCTCATTATTTCCCTCCCTTAGGTTTAGGACAAGCACTTGTTTACTATGGCTTAAGCACGGCTACTTGGTCTTGACTTGTGAGTTCAGTTACCTCACCCACTTTATCCAAAACCTGGTAGTATAGAATACCTTTTCCTCCAAACTTTAATACTTTATTGTCATATTTGCACAAATCCAAATTAGGTTAAACCGTTAAACTTGATAAGCAAAATATTAGCCCTCAAAAATCAAAATCATCAACCAGATGAATAAAAGCAGCAGCATACACAACCTACTTTGTACCTACTACTAATATAATCATTTCCCGATATTTGAGCTATCTTTTCCTCCAAACTTAAAAGCAAGACGTTCAAACTCAATAATCAAAATCAAGTAAAAATAAACATACTCCAGTGCAAGAACACGCGAGATTCTAAATTATCAATATACCACTTAAAACTATAACACGGTCTGAGGAGAGTACTAATATAAGAGCATTCACCCATAATCAAGAAAAAAGCAATTAATTAATAAAAAATAATATATTAATAAATAAACTAGACTTTAACAAAGAACATACCTCTAACGCCATCAATCGAGCACTCTAAAGTACCAATATGTACCATGTAAACACGAAACGGTATCAGTGAATACAAACAGTGCCCTCCAGACAGTAAACTGTCGTCATCAACTGGTCATATGTAGGGTCCTGATCAGATTCAGATGAACCTCTCTTCCTTTTCTTCTTCTGCACTTGCTCACTTAGGCCGTCTTTTTCAATCTCAAGTTGCTCACTTACTGCCTCACTTTGAACATGGTTATCTTCAAAATACTCCAAAGAGGCCTTCCACCAATCAGTCTCGCTCTCGCTTATAGTGGGTGTAAGGGTCTCCAACGGTGGGGCTAACTTATCACCAACGAACAAAGTACGACATCTCGACCAATAAAATGATAGTATCGTCTTCCAAGCCAAAGCCCTCAGAATTTTCTATGTCGGCTCTTTGGAGACATAAACATGTGTAGCTGTGATGGCCTCTAATATCCATATCTATATAATAGTAAAAAAAACATAAAAAACAACATAAAACATGTATAAAATATCAACATAGTAATAATTACCATAAAAGCATAAACAAATCCAGTCACCGTGTATTGGATCTCTTCCCCTTTCTCGCGCTTGTCATCATGACTCACTTTGCGTTTACCTAAAGCATCTCTAAGCTTCGGATATGTATGTTCCCAAATATACGAACCCTATGGAAAAATATTCCAACAATTTGATAAATGCTCAACCAACATCAACATTTCATTAGAAATTTTGTGTGACATTTGGTGGCCCAAGAATCCGTGATGTAACAACACCAAAAGACATATTTTAACAAATAAGAACTCGTCACTATCTATCAAAACAAGTGAACCCACACGCATCTTAACAAAATAGCAATAACAATCCAATAATTTTTAACCCCTTGTTTTTGGCTTCCGATATGAGGAAAAATCCTATTCCAAAATGGGTTTTATCCGTCATGTCTAACCCACTCTTTCATATCTCATATGCACCAAAACGAAAACCGTTACTAAAGCAAAACTCTTTGTGCGTCTAAGCAATCCCTTTACCTATACGAGAAATGAGAACTCGATTGCTACAGCAACGACCATACAAGTAAGTACGTATGAAATCAAATTTGGGTTATCTTGTAAGGCCCAATGTCGAGCCAACCGCGAAACATTATTTCTGGAATATTTGAACTGGGTATCAGGTGAGGAAGCTTCACGTATCTCCTTAACCGTGTCATCAAGATTGGCCTTAATCGTTAAGCTCGGTTGTATAAAAAAAATTTGTTTATGCAAACTTTTTGTTAGACATAACATGCGACCAACTATGGCCTAGACATAACATGCGAGCAACTAAATCATAATACGTTGTTTGTATAACAAAGTAGGGAAGACCATATTGGCGAACAGAAACATTTCCCACAGAACTTTGACCTATTCAATTCTAGATTCCAAATCTAAATAATTATAAATTTAAAACTCTAATATTTAGAAAAATACAAATTCAGTGACATATATGTACCTACATACAGAGCCAACAAAAATGGTGTAAGAAAACATTCCAAAGGCGTTAAAAAACTAGTTCGTGATCACAATGGACATTCTATTATCATCTATTCGTTGACGCATTCATGACTAATAACAGTGAAGCCACAAATAGTTAAGGTGAATTCTTGTATTCTACTTAAGCACATTTGTGACAACCACAAGAACGGAACCAACTTCGTATACAACAAGAGCTTAAGTATAAAATATTTCACATCCAAAATAATATAGCAAGTGAGAAGAGCCTAAAGTTTTCTCAACTGCCATTTGAAAATCTTATATGCTATATTCAGTATTTAACAATTTCGCATTAACTTCATCACTAGTCAGATATACACATCAACGCCTACAATCACTCAAATCTCATCATCTCTAAGGTTTAAGCAACAGTTGGGGTGATCCAAGTTACCTTACCTTCTCGAAAACCCCCAATTCGAAAAAACCCAATTCAAGTAAAACCCTCATTCGAAAAAAACAATAATTCGAAAAATCCATAATTCAAACTAACAATTAAACATGAATTGTTATGAATACAAACTACCGGAGCTGGTATCTTTATCCATGATTAAGTTGAAAATTCACAAAAACAGTTTAACACCACACTTTACCGGGATCTTCTCTACTTCGGCAAGACAAATTGTTATTTTGTAAGAGGCTAATCTTGCGAAACCCTTTAGATCGAAACCCTAGATCGAAACACTTTTCATCTCAATTTTTTGTGTAGGTTGTCTGTGGTGATTTTTTGCGAAAACAATAGCAGAGGCGGGGGGTGCCTTTTGCCCTTTTTATGACCTTTTTCAATCTTAAAAAAAAATTGCAAAATTTTGTAATAATATCGAAAATTATCGATATCAAATTAAAATATAATTTTTAGAAAATATCGAAAAGTTTCGATATTTTTAAAACATATATCAAACAGTTTGCGATATTTTCTAAAAATATCAAAATTCTTCGATTTTTATCAATTTCGCAAAGGTTTCGTAAAGTGTCAAAATTTACGATTTTTTTTGGTATTTTGGCTTTTTGGTAATAAAATTGGGTATTTTGTGAACTAATGTTGAAAATTTGGGTGTTTTTGTGATTTTTCCTAATTTAATATGTGTAATATATAATCGTTATTGTTTATGTGCAGATTTGGGCTTCAAAGATAAATTGGGGAGTTCATCAGAAATGATGTACTTGTACTTCTTTTAGTATGTTGTAGTACTATGTATTTAGTTGTTCATGTGTAATATGTTATTTTGTTGAATATATGTTTCTGGTGTACGACCGAGCTTTGTTGATTAATCAAAATATCATTTTCATGTAAACTATTTAATTATTTGTTTCATTGTGCGAATGTATGTTTCTCATTGATATGAAATTGGATGAAGATTTTGTATTATGAACAAAATCTCTGAGCATGATGATAGATATGATTTGGTATGCAAACAATAAAAGAGATCAAAAGAATCAGCATATTTCAATACATGCTTACTTAATGGCACAACATAGGTGCCACAAAATGACATTTTTTTGTGTCACGACATTTTTTTAAGTTAAAGTTCCAGCGCAAAACAAGAGAAACCCCGTGATAAATACGTATTTACTGTACAATAGCAACCGTCCTAGTATTATTATTTTGGTAGCGGTAAATCTAAAAGGTACCAAATAGCAATTCGGGCACGGGAAATACGGGGGAGTTAAGAGTACCAAATACTTTTTTGAGCAGCGAGATAAAACAAGTGTGACGATTTGGAGGTTGACACACATATACCTCCTCTTCAATCCTACCATAAAGGAAAGCACTCTTCACATCCATCTGATACACCATAAATCCCATAAAGGAAGCATAGGCTAAGAACAGCCTTATTGCCTCAATTCTTGCTACAGGGGCAAAAACATCATCATAGTCTATGCCTTCTTCTTGAGTATGTCCCTATGCAACCAGCCTTGCTTTGTTCTGAATCACTATGCCTCTCTCATCTTTCTTGTTCCTAAAAACCCATTTTGTACCAATAGCCCTCTTACCCTTAGGCAAATCCACTAGTACCCAAACCTTTTGTAGCTTAAACTGTAGAAGCTCTTCCTGCATTGCTTCTACCCAAGCTGAATCACTTAGAGATTTGGCAATCCTTTTGGGTTCTTCCTGGGATAGGAAACAAGCAAACAGACAAGTATGAAGGTCTTTATGAGTTTTTCCTTCATAAACAACACTAATAAACCCTTGTTCATTTGTAGTCTTTGTCATTCTCCTTGTCTGTACACTAGACTGTACATCACCAATCACATGATCAAGTGAATGATCTTTATGGATTCTTGTATTTGGAGTAGAAGGAACTAGATATGTGGTAGTAATGTTGCTCATATCCACTTCTGTTTCATCACCAAAGAAATCAGCATGTGTGGCTTCAAGTGTAGCATTATCTCCCAAAGAAAACATGTCTGGTTCAGTATTAATACTTGGCCCAGCAGTATTAACATCTTGAGTACTATTTTCAGGCCTCTCTTGATCATCAATTCCACTTTCTTTACATACACCTTCATCATCCTTCTTTCCAGCATCACTAGGAGGTTGTGGTTCATCATTACTAGCATTCTTTGAAGAAGAATCAAATAGTGAACCATCTTTCCACAGTGGCATCAAAATGTAGTCTTGGCTAGATCATGTCTCCTTGCTAGAATGACCTGCACCAATACTTTCTTCTGTACCTACAAAATCATTAGAGTTTGTACCTGCAACAACTGGCACATAATTCATTGATTTTGTTAGAACATCAATATCAAACAGCCACTTTGGTCCATCACCTGCAATAATAGGCTTATCCTCCAAGAACCTAATATGCAAGTTTTCTTCTACTTTCCTAGTTCTAATGTTGTATACCCTAAAAGCCTTACTATTCATTGAGTATCCAACAAAGAATCCTTCATCTGACTTTCCATCAAACTTGCCTAAATAATCTAAGGTATTAAGAATGGTAACATGACACCCAAATGGTCTCATGAAGCTTAGAGCAGGTGTTCTACCTCTAAACAGTTCATAAGGGGTCTTGTTATGAGGCTTAACTACTAATACCCTATTCTGCACATAGCAAGCAGTATTAACTGCTTCAGCCCAAAATATAGTAGGTAACTTAGAGTCAGCTAACATGGTTCTAGCAGCCTCAATTAGTGTCCTATTTCTCCTCTCAGCAACACCATTTTGTTAAGGAGTTCTAGCTACACTAAATTCCTTCTTAATGCCTTTCTTTTCACAAAACTCACTCATGACTCTATTTTTGAACTCTGTTCCATTGTCACATCTGATTATCTTTACTTTCTTATCAACTAGATTTTCTATCTCAGTTATAAAGCTCTTAAGAATGCCACTAGTCTCATCCTTAGATGCTAAAAAGAAAACCCAAGTAAATCTGCTATAATCATCAGTGACAACTAGACAATATTTCTTATTCATTAAGCTGCTCACAAAAGTTGGACCAAACAAGTCCATATGCAACATGAATAAAGGTTGAGTAATAGAGTTCTGAATCTTGGACTTACAAGAGGCTTTGTGTTGCTTTCCCTTAAGGCAAGCAACACAAGTTTGGTCATTTTTAAAATATTTTGTAGGTAAACCTCTCACAAGATTTTCTTTAACAAGTTTATTAATAGTTTTAAAATTTACATGACCTAGCCTCCTATGCCATAGCATTGATTCATCAAGTGTGGCCTTTGCAACAAGACAAGTTAAACACTCTTTAGGAACAATATTCTACATATCATCACTGTACATATTGTTCTTTTTAGGAACTTTAAGTAAAACCTGATTTTCATCAGCTAACTTAAAGTCAAGAGACGGAACAAAACATCCAGTGTCAGTAAAAAGAACACTGTTCTTTTTGTCACACATCTGTGAAACACTAAAAAGGTTAAACTATAACTCCTTGACAAAGTACACATCCTCAAAATCAAGCTTACCAGTTTTAAGTGTTCCTTTACCAGTAATTTTCCCTCCTTTGGCTCCTCCCCTAAAGGTAACATATCCTCCATCAAATTCCTTGATAGTTTGAGAGATATGACATATTCCATGTCATGTGCCTTGAGTATCCACTGTTAACATAGCCTTGATCTTCTTTTTGTGGATGACCCTGCACATAAAAATAAGGAAATTAGTTTCCTTTGGGGACCCAAGCTATCACTGACTTGGATTTGCCTCGTGCATCAACATAATTATGTCTCTTCAAAGTAATTGATGCACTATTAAGTTTGGTAGGTCTCTAACCCCAACATGTTGAGGCCTTAACAGCATTAACCTGATTTGCCCTTACACTAGCAGTATTAACTGCTTTTGGCCTAGCAGTATAAAATTTTCCCTTAGCAGTATTAACTTTTTGGCTAAAATTTTTGTTAGTTAATGTTGTTCTTATTTGATAGGGCATTTTTATAGTTGATTGTGCTGATTTAGAAAAACGTGACATTGGTTTAGCACTATAAACTATAGTTTTGGGATGAGCAATATTAACAGGCCTAACATTATTTAGTGGTCTTAGGCCAATTTCCATTAAAACTGCTCTTGGAGCCATGTTCCTGTAAGCACTAGGGTGAGCCTTTTTAGCAGAATAATTGTAATTTACCCTTGTATAATTATTCCCATATACCACCCTTTCCCTTTGATGGTAATTACAGTCAGCCTGCATATGGTCAAAACTTCCACAAACAAAACAAGCTTTATTGTACATCACAAAGTCATTTCCTAGTTGTTGGAACTTTTGATTATTCTAGTTTCTTTGATTTCCCCTAGTACTTTGTGACCTATACATTTCAACATACTTAACTGGTTTCCTAGCTGATTTTTCTTGTTGTTTAGGTCTAACAAATTCTATCTTAGCAACAGTAGGAAAAATAGTTTTCTTCTCTAATTTATCATCTGACACCAACTCCTCAACCAATGGGGCATTAGGAGATTCCCTAACCTCATTAGAAATATCTTCACTAACACTCTTACTAGTCTTAGGTCCATATCTTTCAAACTCAGACTGTTGGAACTCCTCTATAACAGAGTAGGACAAATCGAGATTTGGGGGTGAAAATAACCCTGTATGGGGAGGTGGAACAGCATTATAGCTTACAAACCCTACACCCTTTCTACTTTTATTAGTTATCTGACTCCCTATTAATTTGTCTAGACTCTTAGAAGCATTATCAATTTTTTCAATTTTAAGTTGATTTCTTTCTTTTTCTTGCTTAAGCTTTTCTAACTGACTTTTAAGCATACTAATTTTTGAGTCTTTATATGAGATATCTCTTTTTAGAACAACAAGTTGCTCACAAAAAATAATCTCATTCTTTTTGTAAAAGGCAAGTTGCTCTTCACAACATGCTACCCTCTTTTTATAAGTAGCAAAATGAACTCATATTTTGTTAAACTCGATTCTAAATCAACCAAGTGAGTTTAAGAGTTTCAAAGCTTTTTAGACAGGTTTTTGAACAAGTTTTGTCATTATATACCTCAGACTCTGAAAAAGCCATAAGATCCATGTTTCTAGGGACTTCATCATCTACCATATAGCTCCAGTCAAAACCAGCTCCATCAATAGCCACCATGGCTTTAGAAGAAGTTTCTTCTACATTTATAGTCCTTCTAGAGCCCTTTTGGTTTTTTTCCCCCCCTTGATTCTTGTTCCTGCTATCTTGGTTCCTAGGTCCTCTACACTCCCTTGTAAAGTGTCCCATCTTGTGGCAGTTGAAACACTCCACCTTGGACTTGTCATATCTAGCTGTGTCACTCTCATTGATAGTGATATTTCTACCAGTTTTCTAGAAAAACCTTCTTGTCCTCATGCTTAGAAATGCTAACTGCCACTTCAAATCCATCTCTTCTAAGTCATCTTCACGGATTTTTTCAAGGTCCTTATGTACAAGTTGAGACCCGTTTGGTTGACTGGCCAAAAATGCATAAACAGTGGCATTACTTAAGTTAGCAGTACTAACTTGAGTACTAGCAGTGCTAACTTGAGTGCTAGCAGGACTAACTTGAGTGTTAGCAGTACTAACTCCATAAGCAGTATTAACTTCATTAGTACTGCTAGGAGATGACACAAAAGCCATGTTATGAGAACTTGAGCTTAAGCTTGAGCTTGCAGTTCTTTTAACCTCTTGTTCAACAATCTTGAAATTGTTGTAGAGATCATCAAAGCTCATTGTGTCTAGATCGTTTATTCCTCCAGACCATAATATGAGTATTCCACTCAGAAGGCAAACATCTTAAAAATTTCAAATTGAGACTTCTTGTGAAATATTTTCACCCAAGATAGCCAGCTGACTTACAATCTTCTGAAGCCTGTTAAAAATAGAGTCAAGAGACTCTGTGCTTGGAGCACTAAAGTTCTTATACATTTGCTTCAGAAGAGTCTTTTGAGTCTTCTTTGTGGCTTCATTACCACCAAATCTTGTTTGTATAGCAGCAAACAAGGTCTTAGCATCCTTGTACTGATTAAATGTCATTAGATGTTCATTAGGAAGTGCCATCAGTAACATACTTCTTGCCTTCATATCATTCTTCTTTTGAACCTTTTCTTCAGTAGTTATAAGACCTGGTATTAGTGTAGTTGAGTTACCATCAACATTTGTTGTTGTTTGAGCTGCTGGTTTGAATGAGTTTCCATTCTCTATGGCATCTCATAGAGCATAGTCTTGTACTTGAAAGTATTGCTCAATCCTTAGCCTCCACATATCATATTCACCCTGTTTGAGAATGGGCAACTTTGCAGTAGTAGTGGTTTGTGCAGTTTCTAGATCCATCTCTTCCTTGTGAGTAGAGGGTTCTTCTTGTTAGTTTCTTCTAGATCAAAGTTTTAGAACACAGGCTCTGATACCACTTGTTGATCCCAACTTAAGATCGCTTCTTTAGCTTGTAAATGTTAAGTTACTTTGGATAAATAAAAAACAACCATGGTAGAAACTTTGTGAATACTAAAAAGTATGCAAAATCTACTCTTTAATACTTAGAAGAATATTAATAAAACAGTAAATTGTATGAACAATGATATTACTGAAAAACTTCAATATTATTATTATCAATAATACGAGTACTCTGTGTAGTAATAGGGTTTACAACCTTGAAGCTATATATCAAAAACATCTATGTAACACCATAACCTAGGATCTCCTTTTATACACTAAGGAGTCTTTTACAAGATAACTACAAATCTTCTATAATTCTAATCTTATACGTATCTTTCTAACTTTATAAGATATATACTAAATAAGTCAATGCAAATCACTTGACACATCTTTATCACTTAAGCAGTCTTAATCTTCATCCAGCAGTCTTAAGTCCTTCAGCAGTCTTAAGTTAGTACTGGCATTACTAACTTACTCTAGCAGTACTAACTGGTTAGTACTAGTAGTTGTAACTAGAGCAGTACTAATTCTTGGCTTGGCAGTACTAAGTATGAAGACTTTAAATTCCCAACAAACACTATAGCCGCTGCCCAGGACATCTGCTAAAAATACATGCAACTTTGATATCTAAAACACATAACACCTAATTACCAAAGCTTATACATACACTAATAAAAAAAGTGGGAAATGCGCTAGGAAAGTCAATATGAAACATGTCTAATGAAATCACATAATGCACTGGCAAGGATTCATCGTCATCAGCCATTAAACACATTGCACTTGCGTATAACTAAAAAGCCCCAAAATTGAATTTACCACTAATCATAGTGTATGCCCAAAACATGCAATATTTCATCTTTAGATAAAAGGTCTATGTAGCAGAAACATAACACCACACAATTTTAAATACATCACAATGTGAAACATATTGTCTATACTTAAAATGATCAACGACATCATCATCATCCCCCATACCTTCAGGCCCGAACTGCATACAACGGTTCCACGCCCCAAAAGAAAAACACCCAATCGCCAACACAAAGAACTCTAAAAGATCACAAACCGACACCTGTTCATTTTATTCAACATTCCTTTTTTTCCTTCAGGTGCTGAGTTTTGCAAACCAACCTCTTTCTAAATATGGTTCTTGTTTCACCATTGACCATTTTTTTGCACCTTCAAGAGTTGCCTGTTCCAATGATGTTCTTGTCCCTGGCAGTATAGAAAAATCACCGTGCAGTAACATCTAGAAAATGAATGTATTTCTTTTAAAACAACAAACAGGAACATAAGGACACAAACCTGGTAAGTCTTCATGCAATTTAACAGTTCCATCATTATCAGCAGCTTCATCTAACACGTCATCCATAATGAAATCTACTGCCCCTGATTTGCTTGAGGTATTGAAATGAAACCGGAATGTATGTCTTTTCCCTTCAATTGCCAAAACCATTGATGGGACCTGTTGAGAATCGGTTGTATCTAGCTTCCGAACCAATTCCAAACATGCATGTCCAGTAATGGCATTGACACTTGGGCTGAAGAAGCTAAACACTATTGTAGTAGTTACATCCGAAAAAAGGCTTTGAAGCTGTATCTGAATATTTAGAGACCATACTCAAAATCTTAGGGCTGCTTTTTTTGTTTCTTATGCCAAGGCATTTGTCAAAAGCGTACCTGTAGGTGCCCTCTGGCTAGGGCCCATGATACACACAATCGTACACGTTGTTGTCATCCCGGATCTTTCTCATACATTCACCACACTATGTATAATACCAGGACCTCGACCTATCGACACAAGCTATTTTCATTGGATTTGTGAACATGCGTAACCATAAGCAACCACAATAATCATTTAAAAGACAACGCAAAACATTTGTTAACATATTTCAATCAAACAAGGAAAAAAATTGTATAAATTAAGGGGTTCTTTATTCCCTAATGGTAATAGAAGCTAACCCTGAAGGCCGCTAGGTTTTTTTGAAGTAACAAAGCCAAGCAACATCTATTCCGCAACCTCTCTTTATCTAGATATTCAAAGCTATATTTACAAACCTTTAGCGATGGGATCAGGTCATGATTTTTCCTGTATCTTTTTCACATGCACATGTGAATATTAAAATCATGTGCCAAAATTTGTTTGTAAAAACAAAAAGGTCAATATTCTATTATGATATATGTAACTTACTCGGCTCAGGACCATTCAGTTTCTAGAAAATCTGGATTCAAGTAATAGTGAGCGGCAGGCGATGCTGATAAACACGAATCTACAATGTTAACATTTTATACTATAAGTGAAAACCTGTCTTAAGTGTAATATGTTCTTACGTAACTTTATATAGTAAACTAATACCTCTATATCGGGACACCCGGCATGAGCTAACAACAATGATCACAGGAGCTTCCATCTTCTCAACCACCCCTTTGTCAAACTCCCGTGACATTTCACTCCATAGTGTGAACTCGTTGATGTTTCCACTACCAATGCAATAGTTTTATCAGATTTAAAAAGAAGAGATCCCCAATTATTTATACATAAAATTTGGTGGACATACGAAGTTACTTACTCCAAATTCTTGATGTGAACCTTTATTCTAATGATCTATCTCCTATAAGGATCTCCATAAATAATCAAATTACTCACTGATCGAACACAACTAGTATCATCTATAAACAAAAAGAAGGCTTAAGTTAAATGTTTTGTTCACAAAAGAAGAATAATGTAGCCACGCATCACTTGTCAGAACATGATGCTGGAATTTGCACTGGTCGAATGGCCAATGTATCCTGAAAGATAAACCGTAAAAGAATAAGGTAATTTCAGAGGATGAAACTCCAAAGTTGATTAAAGAGTTTCAGAATGTTGATAAGCGAGTTCCAACTATCTTTGATCATGAAAGAATGAAGGCTGCACTTAGAGATATGCTGAGTAATTAATTCAGAGATGCTGAAGAATATGCCTACCATTTGGAACAATCACAGAGCTATATGGAGAATCAAATAGTATGGGAAAGCATGTAGGAGGATCTAAGACGTTCAAAGCCATATGATCTTGTTTTTTATGGTCCCTAGAGAAATCCGAATGAACCTCTAAGGTAATCTGTATAACAAGGATTTATTTTTCTTGATGTATAGAAATACTAAGAAGAACAGGTATGTGCTCTCACTTCACAAGATATATGTTGTTTCTTTTCCTAAAGAAGATCTAGAAGAAAAGTTGATACCATGGGTGAGAAAAGAATTCAAGACATTCAATGAAGAAGCATAATTGTTAATTCAACATTAAACGGATTCATAGCATAAAAGGATGTACAAGATCAACCACAAGAAAGTTAAAGATAATCTATAAGAATTGTTCTTTGATCAAAAAATTGTTGAAGTTGTTATAGTTACAACTGAACATCAACACGAGCTTGATTACATGGATCAAATTATTGTGATGAGAGAAAATGACAAACCAGATAGCTTTTCTGAGGCTGACTTCAAGTATCTAAACAAGAATGATATTGAAGATATGTACTACCTTTACCTGAACAAGAAGGTCAATTATCATGAAAATAAGTTGTTGAATTCTTTGATGACATTCATCAGAAGCTGTGTAATTTGGGAGAGTTCATGACTTCTAGTTAGGAATCGAGAGCTACCAAATCAAGATCAACCTCACTTCTCCAACATTGATCTTCCATGGTATTGAAGAATGTGATCCCTTCTATATTGTAGATGAACCAACTATAGGTTTGATTTACTTAAATAGCAAGAATAAGAAGAGGTTTATGGATCTAGAAGAGTTATTAATGTTTTGTGATGCTACTCTAGAAAAGGTGCTAAATGAAGTAAAGTTAAAGATTTTTGAGACAAAGTTTCTGAAAAAGGCTCCACTGCTTAGAAGCTTAGACCTCATGATAATGAAAGCATACAAAAGAGAGATTAAGAAGCGTCTAACTCATCATGAGCAGATGAGAAGATGGGAGTCTTTTGTAAATGGAAGACCAATTCTACAGACGATGAGGCGTCAGTAATAATCAACCCTTGGGGGGAGATTGTTAGGATTAAGAAAAGTGTTAATTATTAACAATGGATTTGTCTTGTAATAAATAGTATTGTTAGTATTATTTATAATGTAATAACTCTCACTTGGCTAAACTTAAGTAAATATTAACCAAGTAGACAAAATAGGAAGGTAGGATAACTAGAATAAATACCTCATGAGTGTGAGGTTTAGAAAGTAAGTCATTTGTATTCTCATCCTTCATCCTTTCTCTTTTTCCTTCTTTATTGAAAATGAAAATGTGTAAGTGAACACTTTAGTCTCCTCTCTCTTACTCTTAATCTTCCTTAATGATACTTATGCAAACATGACATATAACATATATACCAAGTATAATGGCCTTTACAATCGAGTGATCAGTATATGTGTACCATGTGTTCTAGGATGATTCCGACAACATATTAGGGAAGTCTTATTTTGGTGTTTGGGTTGTCCATTATTTTGGGTATAATGGTTGTTTTATGTACATTAAATGTTTACGTGTTTTAGTATGATTAATTGTTTCTAGTTGGTTTTGCTTATATATAATGTGGGGGTTTTTATATATGTGCAAAAATGATTTCAAATATTAATATGGACTAAAAGCATTCATTTATTATGCTTATTGTATATATTTTGATATGTACACTTTGCTAGATCGAGATGCAATACATATGTAAAATTGTTATTTCATGCAACGTTCTATAACGCATGGGTTTAGTGGTTCCCGAAAGGGATCCCGCGAAGGAACAAAGCAAGAACAACATTTTTACGTTAATGTTTTAACAATATTAAAGTATGTCATATATTTACTAATGATGGAATATATCCCTTACGGGTATCTATCTAGGGTTGATTACTTTCCGTGGGGATATAATCTCTTCTCGTAGTAATATTTACTTATACTTAATTACTGTAAACTAATTATTGTTAACCCTAATTTTATGTATCACTTGTGGATTATAAAATAAAAGGGATTTTTTAATACATAGAAATTAAAACATGAAATTATTTTAAAACTTAAGTATTTCAAGGATGTATAATGCTTCCTTGTACATAAATTTTTGATACACTTGTTTTATCAAAATACTAATACCATTTTAATTAAGTCATTTGCCGCCCAATTTGAGAGAATACTTACATATTTTTTTACATTGTTTGAGAAGTATGCGAATTACAAATCCCAAGGTGTTTTATTCACTATACGTGAGACCTAGTGCGATTTTACACAGTTCTCAATTGGACGACTTAAATCGAGTTAAGACACCTGTTAGAAATAAAGAAATAATCTACTTGTAGCACTGTTATAAAGTGCAGGGACTAAATATGTTAAGTTAGGAAAGTTTAATAAAGATAGTTAACCAAGGGGTATAAATAGGTATTTATGCCGTACTTAAGTGTAACAATTTCATTTAATCGAAAGGCACGTTTAAGAAATTCTCTCTCTATACACACACACTATTACACCTTGATTTACACACACTATATCCATCAATCAAGATCTTATATGCTTAATATGATCTAATAAAGAAATAATCTACTTGTAGCACTGTTATAAAGTGTAGGGACTAAATATGTTAAGTTAGGAAAGTTTAATAAAGATAGTTAACCAAGGGGTATAAATAGGTATTTATGCCATGGTTAAGTGTAACAATTTCATTTTAATCGAAAGGCAAGTTAAGAAATTCTCTCTCTAAACACACATACTATTACACCTTCATTTAGACATACTATATCCATCAATCCAGATCTATATGCTTAATATGTGGTATCATGAGCCAATGATTTCGGATTAGTGTTATTTTTGTGTTGTTTATGATTTAGAGATCGAGTTTTTCTACTTATTAAGCTTATTTTGTGCTTATTCATGCTTATTAGTTTAGATTTACATCTTATTTGTGCTTATCAGCTTATTTTTTAGCTTATTTCATCAGCCAAATGCTTATTCAAAAACTTATCTGTACTTATCTGTCATATTCATCTTATTCGTGTTCTGATCTGAGCTTATCTGATTAGTTTGAGAAATTCGTGCTTATTTCTGGGCTTATTTGAACAAACTGATTCAAACAGCTTATTTTAGTACTTATTCAGTTTAATTCACAACTTATTTTGTCAAGGTTTTGCTTAATTTGTGCTTATTCAGACAAATATTCAGCTTTATCAGCTTTTTCTTGAGCTTATTTCTACTTAAATCTGCTTCTTTCAGCGCTTATTTTGCTTTAAATCTGCTTAGTTTGCTTAAAAAGATAGTTAGTTTTAGATCTAGTGATTCCTAACAAACATTGTAACAACTTTGATCAAGTTTGACTTTTTTATCAAAGTCAAAGACGCGTTTAACCGAACTCGCAGGTCCATAGGCTTAACCAGACTCACAGTTTTAGTTATGACCTAACATGCAGTTGCCAATTATGACCGGAATAGCAATTTTCCTTAAGTAACCGGATTCGTAGTTTGTTATATTGACCAGACTCGTAGTTTGTCATATTGACCCGACTCGCACAACTCGAGATCTTAGATTTTTTCAAAGTATTTCAAAAGACCATTCACGATCATTCTTTTTGAACATATTTCATCACAGATCTGTAACAACTCAATAACATGCAACCTAGATCTAGACTCAACCCAAACCCTCACCATCACTCTTCAACTCTCATATAACATCTAATTCATCTCATCAAATCTGGAAAAAAAACAGAAAATATAACGAAATTTCAAAGATCTCAGCTTTGGTCAAACAATATTCGAATAATCACGCATCTTTAAAGATTTTGAGTGTTTGAACCATCTCTTCATAGATCAACTTTAGAATGCTTAAGCTTCTTTGATTTTTCAAAACCCTTAAGAAAAGAACAAAAACAAGAGTGTTATGTTCCATCTTTGTTCGATTTGAAAAACGAAAAACAAGATTCAATATAAATAAGATCTCAGTTTAGGGTTTGTTTGGTATCATCTTGTGACACTCAAAGATCTATAAAGATCAACAAGAACAAAAAACCCATATCAACATAGATCAATAGTTTTTTAAGCTTTCACTTTGTTTAATTTTTAAAATCATAAAGAAAAACCAAGAACACATAAGTGTCCAAGTTTTTTTTTGTTTCGATTTAAAAAAATGAACAACAAGAAACAAAGGTTGTCAGATTCCAAACCAACTTGAGAAAACCTACCCATGTCTCTAAACATATCTTATAGTAGTTTTGTTTGTGTTTTTGAGAGAAGAAAAGAGAAGCGTGGTATGTGTTTAATTACACATACCTTTGACCTTTAAAACTAGACTTAAATGACCAAAAACGTACCAAAAATACATTGTATTTGTATGTTTTCATTTATATTGTGCAGGAAACGGATATCTGATAAAAGGACGAAAAACAAAGCCAAAAACGATAAAACTAGTATGTGCTTAATTACACATACCATTTTCCATTTAAAACGGACTTAAATGACTAAAAACGTACCAAAAATACATTGTATTTGTATGTTTTGCATTTGTATTTTGCAGGAAACGGATATTCAAGAAAAGGAACAAAAAGAAAGCCAAAAACAAACAAAACCAAGCACGGAATGGGAAGGACAAAGTCAAAGGTCAACCAAGTGAAGAAAATACAACTTGAGGGACTAAAAATTACCAAACCTCAAGTTGTATTACAAGAATTAAAAGGCAAGGGTCAAAATTGCAAACCGGGCAAAGATTGCATTCAAGTTATATAACTTGAGGGGACAAAGCTGCCAACTTCCCCAAAAGCCTTCTTTCCCGCCCCAACAAAACCCAGGTATAACTTTGATGTCTTCCCATACCTTCTACCCTGCAAAACCACTCAACACCCTAGAAAAATCATTTCAACCACTCCTCTATCCCCCCCCCAGCTGTATAAAGGCCATGTTGGCAATCCCTCACCTTTCCCAAGTATCTTCAATGGCTGAGATTGACTCCAAAGAAGCACAAAAGAAATCGAAGGCTGGGATTTGCTTTAGAATCACCTCACACAACAAGCACACTTTGTTTTTATCTCTACAAAGAAACACAAGCTGCAAGTCCAAGACTTCGGCTATAAATAGAGCTTTTTGTAAGCCTTTGAGGCATCTAGTTTTTTAGTTTTCTTAGTAACTAGTTAATTTTTAATCTTAGCTTAAATTTCAAAGTCATTTACAGCTTTTACTTTCAGCTTTGTAACACTTTCAAGTTTTAATGCAATTTGAGTTTTTTTAAGTCAATTTACAATTCCAAGTGTTAAGTTTCTTAATTGTGTTGTTTTGTGTTCAAAAAGCTATCAATACAGCTTGTTTATAAGCTGCCTTAATTAAGTAAATTTAAAAAAGTTAAGTAGTTAATCACAAAAATTACACTCAAATATACCACAGCTTATTTTATGGATGATAAGCCAGTTCTGGATGGGCTTATGGACTCTCACTAGCTTGTTTTATACAAGCTAGAGCTTGTAGACTCTTTGTTTAACCCTGTTTTGAGCAAGGGTTTTGTAAGTCTCTCTTTTTCTTACATTTCTTATTTACTGCAGAAGTGCTTATTGTGCTTATTTATTACTTATACTTGCTTTTGTATGCTTTATTATGATGTCTAGTGCTTATCTTGCTTACTTGTTAGTTTAAAAAAGTAGTTTGTATCACTTTCTTAGTTAGTACTGTTAGTTCATTTGATAAAACTGTTAGATATAAGTTAATACTGCTAGAATGATTTAGCTTATTTAAGTGCTTATTCTTGATTAAAGTCTGCTTATAAGTGTTTTAATTTGTTATTTGATAATCTGTTTTTAATCAGTTTGAAATAAAAATGATTTTTGAAAATTTAAAAGGTTGTTTTGAACAAGCAGTACTAACTTCAAGTTAGTACTGCTAGTTCATTTTCTTGGATTTCAAAGATAGCAGTACTAACTCAACACTAGCAGTACTAACTCCAAGTTAGTACCCCCCTAAAACATGTACGAACTACCCTTAAACCCACCCCCCCGACACCCTAAACAACCCAGTGCATCTACTCCTTCACCACACCCGCCGCCCAGGCACACCGACCACGCACTCTTCTGCTGTGAAAAGCAATTAGGAACAAAAACCCCCAACCATCACCATTTTTGGCGTACGCGATTTAACCTATCGCTTATGATTTAAAGCAAATGCGTACAATACAAAAGATACATTGTGAATTTATTGATGTCGTCAATGACTTGAAAACACAGGGTGTTATATTTGCTTTAGAATTACCTCACACAACAAGCACACTTTGTTTTTATCTCTACAAAGAAACACAAGCTGCAAGTCCAAGACTTCGGCTATAAATAGAGCTTTTTGTAAGCCTTTGAGGCATCTAGTTTTTAGTTTTCTTAGTAACTAGTTAATTTTTAATCTTAGCTTAAATTTCAAAGTCATTTACAGCTTTTACTTTCAGCTTTGTAACACTTCAAGTTTTAATGCAATTTGAGTTTTAAGTCAATTTACAATTCCAAGTGTTAAGTTTCTTAATTGTGTTATTTTGTGTTCAAAAAGCTATCAATACAGCTTGTTTATAAGCTGCCTTAATTAAGTAAATTTAAAAAAGTTAAGTAGTTAATCACAAAAATTACACTCAAATTACACAACTTATTGTTGGATGATTAAGACAGATTCTGTGGATGGGCTTATGGGACTTTCACTAGATGTTCGTATACAGCTAGAGTTTGTAGACTTTTTTTTAACCTGTTGTGGAGCAAGGGTTTTGTAAGTCTATCTTTTTCTTACATTTCTTATTTACTGCAGAAGTGCTTATTGTGCTTATTTATTACTTATACTTGCTTTTGTATGCTATATTATGATGTCTAGTGCTTATCTTGCTTACTTGTTAGTTTAAAAAAGTAGTTTGTATCAACCGCGCGGCACTCGCTCGCGCGCGTAGACTTTCAGCGCGCTCGCTGGTGACATTTTGATAAAATCGTTGGTTCATTGAGCCTCTCCTGTACTGACGGGACATCAGCAGCTTATTAGTGCCCAAATTTGCACTGATTGACACACTTAGCAGCAGCGCATCGCTCTCTCAGAGAGTGTTCTGTAAGTGTGTGTGTGGTTGAGAAGTAGAAAGATGTCTGGTTGTTTTATGTCATGGTTGATATGTTGAGAAATGAGATTTTGCTAAATTTGTCGCTACGCGGAGTCTGTTTTACGAGAATACTGCTGTGACTTTACCCTCTAAGATGTACGTGTGCTAGTTGAATTTTGGATACTTTCAAAAGTAGCGAGTTACTAACTCAGACACTAGCCAATAGTACTAAAACTCAGAGTTATTACTTGGTAGTTAAAAAACATGTTAGTGACTGTTGGTTCATTTTAGTTATAAGCTTATTATTTCTGCATTTAGGATTTCCTTAGCTTTTTAGAGTAGATTAATGACTAATTTCGTTTTTGCTGTCTTTACTTTGACTTGTTTTGCACCTCTTTTTCGAAAATAATTTTAATAGTTATATGTGTTTTTATTGATTTTTAGTTTATTTGCACAGTCTAGCTTATTGTGTGTCATAGGTGCTTATTCTTATGCTTAATTGCTTATGGGATTCGTAAAAATATTTGTTTTAGCTTACTTTGTTATTTGTCTTGTTTCTTTGCGTTTTTATTGCCTAGCCAAGTACATAAAATACTAAGCTTAGCAAATTCAGTACAACTCTAAAGCTGAGCAGTACTACTCCTACTGTTGAGTAAATCGAGTAATTAATAAATGTTGTAGTGTACTTGTTAGTATTGCTGTGTTTCCATTGTTTAATTTAGCTTTACAATTGCTAGGCATCGGAATCTATAATTATCTTACTTGATTATAGATCGCAAAGCTTAGTTTAGCATTAATTATGTCTGGTCTTAAGATTAATTGAGCTTTACAGATATGTGGTTCAGTTTGTGAGATAGTTTTAAGTTGTATTTACCCTATTTCTGCATTTTATGCTTTGTTCTAGCTTATTTTTCTTGTTTAGCTTTATTGTTCATTTTGCTTAAACCCACAAAAAGGAGAGATAAAACAATACAATTAGTGCCCAATCTCAATCAAATCTTTGTCATATTCAAACATCAATCATCAATCGTCTTTTGATTTTCCATTTCAAGCCTCGTTGGGACATAACGACCCGGGAACACTCTATACTGCTTCCGGTTTCCTTGATTTCGTGGGTTCTAATCCTTGTTGTATATTTATATATATTTACATCTATATATATGTATAAAAAGGGGTGAGTCCGCCGCAGGTCAAAAACCGAGCACAGGAATGTGAAGAGCGTGAAAAGCCAAAGTTAAAAAGTCAAAATCAACCAAAAAGTCAACCTAATCAAAGTCAAAGCCGAGCCGATATCGACGAAATACTTAATGGGCCCACCCGAACCCATCTAATAGGCCGGGTCAGTCCATTAAGGTATTTTCACCAAGACTTATAAGCCTTATAAGCCAAATAAGCCCAAAATCCTTTTAAAATAAACGTGGCCCAAACTGCCAATATGAGGCCCAATCACCCTATAACATCGTTAGCCCATAAAACTCTTTTTACCTTAACACCGTTAGTCCAAAAGGACTAACTTTGTAACAACACCATATAAAATGAAGGGCTTAACCTGCAAGTCCTCAAAAATTATAACACCACAAGGACTAAAATTGCAATACCACTTATCAAATAGAAGGGCCTAATCTGTCAAAACTCAAAACTTATACCCTGCACCCCATATCAAATCACTTTCCCGCCAAACATTTAGCACTATTCATCATCCCTTCCCTGTCACTTTCCCACCTCAAAACCTCCTTCACACCACAACAAAACCATCACTTTCCTTTAAACCCACCCCAAAACAACAAATTGCCAACTTGGCAATCTCCTTGAACACCATTGGACAAAAGCGAATCAAGGGTCAAGATTGAGGGACTTGGAGAACAAGAAATTTTGATGGCTTAGATTGTGTTTAGCATCTCTCTCACATAACAAACACAGCTGCTCTACACACTTCAATAAAGAAGCACAACATGAAGACTCAAGACCTTAGAGCTTTTAGTATAAATATAGGCTAGTGTAGTTCAAAGTTTTCTTGTCGAATTTTTGTTAAGTCCAATATTGTATTAACAAAATTTGTCCATTTTAATACTATCCTTTAATTACTTGTCATTTAAATACATGTCATTTAAATCCATACTATCCATAAGTATGGATGATATCAATAATTTTAGTTCAAATTTATACTTAAATTTTCTAAAAAGAAATTTTCTCTATATATTGGAAAAAAGAAAAGAAAAAAATGACTAATAATTATAAACTGTAAAAGTTTACTGCATCTTGCCGGCTCACAACCGATGTTGCAGTCTTCTAAATAAGGCACATGGTAATTATCCGAGACTGATAAAAGTTTGTTGCATCTTGTCGGCTCACAACCGATGTTGTAGCCTTCAAAAAGGTCGAGGATTTTAATTGTATCATGGCAATGTTAATGTTAAGAGTAATATTTGTGATTTAATAAATATAGGGAAAATCTCTTTTTCTTAAATTTAAATATGCTTTCGAACTAAGACTATTTCATTTTAAGTTGAGGTTTTAAATAAGCTATGTATAAACGGGAAACCTAAGAGTTTTTGAAACCGAAGGTCCGTGAGTCTCGATACTAGTCTCTGTGGGGTGTCAAAAGCCTGGTCACTTAGCCGCAAGGTTGGGATGTGCCGAGACGAAAGTCGTTACATGGGATGATCTCGCCTTCAAACTCATTATTCTCGGGTGGAACGTGAAGCATAGAAATTTTGCAAAACGTTGATCCATGGTTGAAATTCGAAATGGCACATTCACCTAATATATAATAATTGTCGGGAGTGAAAAGTTCACAAGTTGCAAATATGAGTAGTGTTAGCATCTTAACTTATATTTAACGGTGATTTCGTTTTAAGCTTGGTTTGGAGCTTGGTTTGGTACAAGTGAAAAATCAGCGAGACGATAAAATATCTTGTGGCATTTAGGAATAAAATGCGTCTTGTTTTATGACCCTAAAAGTTATAAAAATAACAAAAGTCAAACATGTTAGTTAGTTGATTAAAAAGAAAAGTACAAACAAATAAGAAAAAAGAAAAATACAAAAATATGTGTGGTAATAAGTGTATATATTTAAAAATGGTAAAAAAGGCTCTTTTCAAAGCTATTAATTCTTTAATTCCCCTTGATGAACACTTAGCTACTTTTTGAGTAATTAGTCGATGGGGGATTGAGATTCTAGTTTTTCTAAAGTTTTACTATAGCATTGCTGATGGACACGACAATATTTTCTTATGCGGGGGATTTTTGATATTTGTGTTTAATTTTAACATCATAAACCTTGACCATTAAAACCAACTTAATGAACCAATAAACGCAACTAAAAATACATTGTATTTGATGTTTTCATTTATATATCAGAAACGGATATCCGACAAAAGGACGAAAAACGAAGCCAAAAACGATAAAACCGAGCACGGGAATGTGAAATGGAAAGGAGTGAGAAAGCCAAAGTCAACAAAAAGTCAACCCCAATAAAGTAAAAGTCAAAGCCGAGCCGATATCGAAGAAATACTTAATGGGCCCACCCGTACCCATCTAATGGGCCGGGTCAACCCATTAAGGTATTTTCACCAAGATTTATAAGCCTTATAAGCCAAATAAGCCCAAAATCCTTTTAAAATAAACGTGGCCCAAACTGCCAATATGAGGCCCAATCACCCCATAACACCGTTAGCCCAAAAAACTCTTTTTACCTTAACACTGTTAGTCTAAAAGAACTAAATTTGCAACAACACCATATAAAATGAAGGGCTTAACCTACAAGTCCTCAAAAATTATAACACCACAAGGACTGAAATTGCAATACCACTTATCAAACATAAGGGCCTAATCTGTCAAAACTTAAAACTTATACCCTGCACCCCATATCAAATCACTTTCCCGCTAAACATTTGGCACTATACATCATCCCTTCCCTGTCACTTTCTCACCTCGAAACCCCCTTCACACCACAACAAAACCATCACTTTCCCTTAAACTCCACCCCAAAACAACAAATTGCCACCTTGGCAATCTCCTTGAACACCATTGGACAAAAATGAATCAAGGGTCAAGATTGAGGGACTTGGAGAACAAGAAATTTTGATGGCTTAGATTGAGTTTGGCAACTCTCTCACATAACAAACACAGTTGCTCTACATACTTCAGTAAAGAAGCACAACATGAAGACTCAAGACCTTAGAGCTTTTAGTATAAATATAGGCTATTGTAGTTCAAAGTTTTCTTGTAGAATTTTTGTTAAGTCCAATAAAAATTTGTCCATTTTAATACTATCCTTTAATTACTTGTCATTTAAATACCTATCATTTAAATACCTATCATTTAAATTCAGTCATTGTATTTTTTCTTAAGTTAATGAAATTTTAAGCTTTCTTTAAATTATTGTCATTTACTTAAATTGTCTTTTAATTATTGTCCTTAAGCTCTTACATAAGCTTCTGTTTCATCAAAAGCTTATATAAAAGTTTGTTTTCAATTTCTGTCTTAAAAAACCAAAATTCACAAAAATCTGTCAAAGATTCATGGAGCATGGTAAATCTTAGATGGCCATGGGTTTAGAGCTTCATGGGAAGCATTAGGACTAGTTTTGAGTGTTAAGTACTTGCCAAAAGCTTTGGACCTTTGTGAGTTTCATTTTTCATTTTTTGCTTATTACCGTTCATGTGCTTATTTCTGCTTATTACCTACTTATTCTTGCTTATTATTGCTGTGTATTGCTTACTTATGCTTTTTGATTGCTGTTATGTCATTTGTTTGTGTTTTTCTCTAAAACTGTCTTATTAGCTTTAAATAATGCTCATATCTTTGTTTGCTTATTTAAGTGCTTATTGCTATGATCTTACTGCTTATTTTTGCTTTATATTGGTTGATAATGATCTGTACTTAAAATAGTTTGCTTGAATCTTTGAAAACTAAGGCAACTTGTGCAAGCCTTCTTAAGTTGTTTTTAAGCTGTCTTTAAAAGTTTTAAGTCTTAAAGCTTGTTTTAAGGAATTTTCTAAAAGGGTGTTTACATCTATGGTTCAAAAGCAGTCTCACATAGCTTATTTGATTAGGTTTTTTAAAAACCATCTTTTAAATGTTGTTTTATAATTGTTTTTATGTGTAAAATGCAGTAGGATAGAGTTTCATAAGTTTTCATTTGACCAATTTGTTTCAAGTTATAGTCTGTCAAGTCATTTTTCTAGTTTTAAAAGTTCCCTTTTCATTTACAAATTTAAGATAGCTAAAAGTGTTTTCAGGATCTGAATTAAAGAGCAAGCCCATTGAGATACAAGCTCAATCTGTTGAAGCTTGTTTTGGATTTTTAAACTCATTTGCTAGCTTAATTTAGGCCTGCAAAAACCTATTTTGTCTTTTCAAAACCAACACTCAGCATGTACTGAGCCAACAAGCCCCTTTTCATTTGACTTTTTATTGGCTTATTTGTTTTTCAAACCCTCTTTTCTTTGCAGTTTTAGAAACCTTAAAGTATCAGCTTTTAAGTTTTATAAGCCTTAATTCCATAAGGATCCACTTAAGGGCTTAAAAATAAGCCCAAAAGTGCCCTTGTGGCTGTTTTGATTGCATGTTTTTTGCCAATAAGCTTATTTGCTTATCTGAGCTTTTGGCTTATTGAGATTGCTTAAGTAGTGCTTAGTTTTGCTTATTAGGATTGGTTTTAAGCCATTTTAGCTTTGTTAGCTTATTTAGAGCTTATTTTATCTTTCTAGCACTTTTAGTTTAAAATGTTAAGTTAAAAAAGGTTTTTTTTAAAAGAATTTTGTCCTTTAAGCTTAGTTTAGCTTATTTTCCATTGTTTTTTTTTTCTACTTGCTTAATAGGTGTAGTAGCTTATCTATTTTAGCTTATCTTTGTTTTCCCTTAGCTTATTTTGCCTTAAAAACTCAAACTGTTTAGTCATTAGGTCACTTAGCTTTAGTTTAAAAAAAACCAAAAACTGTTAGCTTATTTAGCCCTTTTTGTGCTTTGCTTATTGTTATCTCGGCTTAATTTAGTTTATGATTGCTTATTAGGAGTAGGTATACATAGCAGCCTCAAGTACTCTAGCCAAACGAGAACACCGCTTTAAATCACCCCTCCCCATGGCTTAATATTAGTTTTGTATGATTGCTTATTAGGAGTATAATATTACCTGAGATAGCTATCTTGATGTTTTAAATGTACTTTTATTGAGTCCTTGAAAAATATCTTAACAGTTTAGTGTTGGTCTTTTAGTTTAGTTAAGTAATCTGTCACTTTTTCAGCTTAATTCTGAGCTTATTTTTAAGATATAAAAATTTTGTCTTTAAAAAAGTTGTAGGTTTACAGCTTATTTATAAGCTGGTAAAAATTATTTGGCCAAAAATAAAAAACAGGGAAATTGGGAAGTTAAGGGTGAGCAAGGCTCGAACCCTCAACCTCAACCAACCTCTACCCGTTCCACACACACTCTTTACCGCTGCGCCCTTGGGACTTTTTCGTTGTAAGTCCCAAGTGGTTTGTATTTAAAGGCTTTTTAGCCCTTAAGCTTTTCAGCAGTTTTTTGCTTATTTACGGCTTATTTATAAGTTGTTTGTCCAAGTTTGTATTTTTCCTAGGTTCTTCATAGCCTAAAGTATTTTCTTGCATTTTTTCAAAATTTTTCCAATTTTGTTTAGTATTTTTTTTATTTAGATAAAATCTGTTTTTAATTCATAATAAAAAAATAAAAGTAAAAAAAATCTAATTCTTTTTTAGAAAATTTTCTTTTATCAAATAGGACATAGGAAAATTAAATTTGCATTTGTAGGGTTAATTTTGTAGAATTTGATTTTTTAAAGAACGGGATTAGAATCTCGTTCTCATTTTTAGTGTTTTAAGCTTTAGCTGCTTTCGTTTTTAGGCTTTCTTTACTTTTCTTTACTTATTATCAGTAGAATTAGAATCTAAACCCAAAAACTCTAAAACCATTCAAAATGCGATTACAAACGTAAACCCGATTCTCAATTCGCACCTCGTTGGGAAACGACCTGGGGGATTTTAGATTTTACTTTGGTCAAAAGTAATTTCTTTGAATCTTTTGAAATTCTTATCATTGATATTTTGGATTACTTATACTTATATATTTATTTATATATTTATTTGTCAATCAAAGCGTATTTGTTGCTTGGTTTGATGTTTTGGTTATTGTAAGAAGAGAGTTACCATATCATCTTGTTATTTATGTTTGAGAAGTTATAAGGAGGCTTGTATTTTTGTTTGAGAGGAGATAAGAGTTTTGTTAACTGTGATGTAGAGAGAATAAAAAAAGTGAGGCGTATGAAATAAGTGTTTAGGGTTGTGATGTGTAGTGTTATATACTAGTACAAATTAGGTTTTGGTTATAATCAAATTTTGTGCCTGAAGTTACTATTCACCGAATCATTCATTCATAGAATCATTTTTTTTTGGAACAGCGATTTTATTAGAAATAAAAACTAGCAAGGAGCTAGATTACAAAACAATAATATAGGGGTTTTTTTGAGCCATTCGTTCCATCCGAACGAGGCTTTAGATCTATACTTACACCAATAAAAAGAACTAGCAATGACATTATCAATAAGCATCGACTTCGAAGGTTTTCTCTCGTCAAATAGGAGCTTGTTTTGATAGATCCAAACGTACCACCAAATGGAGTACCAAACTCCATCGAACATCTTTTTGAGTTTGGAATCCATACGAATTGAAACAAGCCAAGACTTCCATTCTTCATATGAGTTCAAGTTTGCGTGATCTAAATTGCACCAGCTTAAAACCTTATTAGCAATGTCCCGAACCAATCCACACCTAAAGAACAAATGGTCCTTCTTGTATAACTATTTACATATACTTTCCAAACATAGTTATATCATACATGTGTTTTGTTTTTTCCACCTTTTTATCAATGCTATTTTTCCACCTTATATGTAAAAGTAGAAGTGTAAAACTATTAAAAACAAGAATATTGTGTAGAAATGCTATTTTTGAAGGTAGTATAGTTGCATAAGCCTCATTTAAACATTTGTTTTGTTTTTTCCACCTTTTTATCAATGATTTGTTTTATGTATCCAAATATTAAAGCTTTTTTTTTCTTTCATTTGTTTACTACGAATAGCATTCAAGATGTATATGTCACTAGTATTGAACTTTGGAAAAGTGCACTCTTACCATCACCCCTCTAGGAATTCGAACGGAAGAGCAGACCAAACTCCGTGTCGCTATCTTGAACTAAACAGTAACATCCTTGTGGAATCAAGCGCTATAATCTGGAAAAGTTTTAAAAATGCCTAGTAAGCCAATGATAACCAAGGGCCGTGAAACCAGAATTGGTGGACTATCATCATCCCCCGTTTTCCCATCTATGATCAGAAATCAAAAAACGTACATACCTTTTCTTTGGAGAGATTGAACTTCACTCAAGAATCGAAAGCCAACAATGATTTGCCAGTAGAAGTCCATTTCGAATGAAATTTTTACCACCCACCAACCCACATTACCGTGAATAGCCACAAAAAACTTTAGTCAAAGAGAGTCTTTTTTTGCAGAGAAACTTCCAAACCCACTTAATCATCCACTCAATTTAACGCAATAAGCTAGACACAAAGTTAACACGCCTACCGCGCCTACGTTTTTTCGTCTGTCAAAACATTGTTCCATTTAAACCCAAGATGCCTTTTTACTACCACCGATCATGGCCATTAACGAAAATGACTCTAATAGGACACTCCAAGATATGAACACCTTTGAAGGTACTTTGAAAATAGACTTGTGAAAAGGAACCCCCCCCCCCCCTGGAATAGATCTAAAACCGATTTCAACAAAGTTAAACGACCACCAATAGATAAATTTAGATTTCCATTTGGAAATCCGAGACTTTAACTTTTTCAACTATCTTTGCCATGCCTTGAACAACACGTGTCATTAGAACCTCCCACTCTAGTCCCCAATATAGAAAAGGACACTAAGAACGAGACATCCTAAACTTTGGCACCCAGCTTGGATGACCTGAGCACTTTCCACATTACTCCCCATTATCTTAACTTTTGTTTCAAAGTTAATCTTAAGGCCCCGAATCATGAAAAAAAGCATTTCAAACGTGAATCAAAGTGGAGATATTACCGACACTCCACGTTCCCCTAAAAAAATAGCATCATCCGAATTAGAACATATCGAAAGACATAAAGATTGAACTACCACACTTCCTAAAACATCCCCTGCGTTTACGTTCCTTTTGAAAAGATAAATAAGGCTTCTCCCTCATCTAGGATTAAAAGAGTAGGGGGATAAAGGATCGCCTTGTTTCAACCCTTTATAGAATTGGAACTCATTCGTAGGACATCCATTGACAAGAATAGAACCCTTAGAAGAAGTTAGGCAACTTTGAATCCAGTTACGCCATTTACACCTGAAACCGAACTCTTTAAGAACATCATCTAAAAAATCCCATCTAATCGAATCGAAGGCCTTTTCAAAATCGACCTTAAAAATTAGAGTTTTCCCTTCTTCGCTTCTTTTGGTACAACAAACACCACTGGAAATCTCATTAAGAATAAACGGGCCTCTAACATTTGTCTTTCGGCGATAAACGCAGATTGCACTTCATTAACAATGTCCCCCAAAACATTAACAAGCCGGTTAGACAAAATCTTGGCAATAATAGTGTGGGTTGTTTTAGTTTAGTTTAGTGAATAATAGCGTGGGTTGTTTTTCTTTCGAGTGGGCTTCAGATTGTCTAAACGGGTTCTTGTATAATTTTAGTTAAGTGAGTTTAATTTTTGGTATCATGTGTTTTAGATTGGTTACATTTTTGTTTAGAGTTAACATTTTTTTTAGTGCTACATTTTTTATGACATTTTTTTTGTTAGGTTTGTCGAGAAAGATATCTCAATTAAAAATAAAAAAAAGTAGTATTAAAAAAATAACAATAATAGAATAGATTTAGCAAAAGTGTTGAATTTTTTTTGGGACTATTTTTAATTTACAATTTTTACTTGCGAAATAAATAATTTTTTGTTTGGGCAAGTTTAGTTTGTGGTGATCAATTGAGCACGCTTGTCGGGATTATTCGTTGACTACCGGGATATTTGTTCGAGACAAGATGAGTCGAGACGTGATTACGGTTGGTTCGACAATGCGGATTCCGTTATTGTATCGGGGTAAATATTCTCAATGGAGTGAACGGTTTATGAACTATCTTGAAGAGCAAATGGATGGGGATGCAATGATAAATTCTATTAGGAATGGTGAACACCCATTGCATGTGGTTGCTCAAGTGTCACTTGCTAAAACCGCACCAAATACACCTCTTACTCTTAAAGATCCCAAATTTTGGACTGCTGAAGAGAAAAAAATCGAAAGATTGATCGTCTTGCAAGATCTCTTTTGATTCAAGGGCTTCCAAATGACATTTATTCTCTCATTGATAGCAACAGTACTGCTAAATATTTCTGGGATGCTCTTGAAAGGCAGATGCGTGGTTCTAAGTATGGTGAACAAGATAGGAAAGATGCAATTTTGTATGAGTACGAGACTTTCAGAGCTACTGAAGGAGAACGGTTGCTTGATACTTATCTTCGTTACTTACAAGTGATAATGATTTGAAAAATTATGGTTATAAGAAAGATACTTATGAGTTGAATTACAAGTTCTTGAACAATATGCAACCAGAATGGAAACAGTATGGTACACTAGTGAGGCAAACCAAGAACTTAATGGATATCAATATTGATGCTCTCTACAACATTCTGAAGCAAAACCAAGGTGATTTGAATGATGCTATGGGATATAAGAATAAATCTGTTGTGGTTACTTTAGATCCATTAGCGTTGGTTGCTAAGAAAACAAAAGTGAGCAAACACAAAGAGAAAGTTGTAGTTCAATCAGAGTCTAAAGAAAGTGATGATGAAGATATTAATGATTTGAAAAATATTACCACGTTGTTAGCAAAAGCTTTCAATCGAAAGAAGTATTATGCTAAGCCAACAAACAACAATTTGAGAACTTCTTCAGCTTGTTCTTCAGCAAACAAGAAACCAGAGTATGTGAAGTGAGATGAAAAATAAGAGAATAAGAAAGCTGATGAGAAGAAACGCGATATGAGCAAAGTTAAGTGCTATAATTGCAAGAAGGAAGGACATTTTGCCAAAGACAGCAAGAAAGCAAAGGTCAAAGACTACAACTACTACAAGACAAAGATGTTGCTAGCTAAAAAAGAAAATGATGAACAAGTGCTTTTTGCTGAGGACCAAGCTTGGATGGAGTCCAATAGTGATTCAGATCAAGAGATCAATGCAAATATGGTCTTCAAGGCAAAAATGGAAAAGGTTCTTTCAGATCCAGAGGAAAGTTCATCATCTGCAGAAGAAACCATTGCTGAGGTATGTTATAACACATTTGATTCTGAAAGTGAATCTAAATATGAAACTTCAGAATATTGTGATAACTCTACAAATTATGGTTTATTTATAGACAACGATGATGATCAAGAAATTTTTCATGATGCAATAGAATTTGATAGTGAAAATTTGAATAAAAATCATATTGTATCTCAAACAGATCATGATCAGTCAGAAGTTGATCATAATGATTCTGAAGAAAAGGATCATTTAGTTGATAGATTGATTAAGAAGTTTAACCAAAAGATTGCTAAATGTTAGAAACGTATTGAGAAAGCAAATTAACAAAGCAAAGATTTAGAAACTCAAAACAAGGATTTACAAGATAAATATGATGTTTTGAAGAATCAAGTAAACACTTTTGAGGAGAAAAACAATGAATTTAATGAACAAATAAAAGTGTTAAACGAAAAGAATGATGATTTTCTTGCTTAAATGGAAGTTTTACAAGAACAACTAAAAGTCAAACAGGTTGTGATTGATACTCACACTGAATGTCAAGCACAATATGCTAAACATGATGAAGAAAGATATTAATATACGATTAGATATTCTGCTCTTTGTGATAATGATAAACAACATAGGAAAAAGATTGATGAACAAGAGATTTTATTTGATAAGATGAGTCGTCAATTAGTTTAGATGAATAATAGTGTGCTGAGGCTTCAAGAGAATATTTTAGAAAAACAAACGAAAATTTCAGAATTAGAAGAGTGTGTGCGTAACAAGGATTTAGAAATTGAAAAGAGTTTGGAAAGAGTGAATGATTGTGAAAACAAACTTCATAAAACCAGACAAACGCGTCAGACAATACATATGATCATGCCTTCTAAGGATAAAATGTATAATGGTCGAAAAGGAATAGGTTTTGAAAATCCAAGTTATTTTTGTAAAGCAAAATAATTGAGACCTAGTCTTAATGATGAGAGGGTTATTGGTCTAGGGTATACTCTGATGTTTCTCACTCATTCGAAATTGAGAAATTTAAAAGAGCAAGAGAGAATAAAATTGAGTTTGCATACGATTATGGAAATCTGAATGCAAGTTATGTGAATGAAAAGATAAATTTTTTGGATGATTATTTTCAAGACATAATAAATCTAGATTTTGAAAAGATTGATTCTCCGTTTCAGCAAACAAGTTCACTCAAATCGTAATTTCAACTGTGATTTTAGAAAAGATCATAATTGATTTGGAATATGAAGTGGGAGTCTTTTGGAAAAAGAAAAAGAAAATTTGGAAATCATTGAGTCTTTGAAATCAAAAGGTTTTGAGTCAAGTGAAAATGCCATTTCTAAATCAGAAAATCAAAGTAAAAATAATTGTCAACAAGATGAAAAAGGTTATGATAGTTTGGAGAATTCAAAAGTGATTGCTCCAGGAATGTTTAAAATAAATATGTCACAAAGTTTTTCACCAATTTTAGTTTCAAAGACGTCTTGTGCTTCAAATAATGTTGAAAATAAAACAAAAAGAAAACGACGTAAGAGAGAGACATCATCAAAATAAAATGACACAAACAAGTGAAAAAGGATGTATTGGGTTGAGGCTAGTAGGGGGGAGGGGTGCCTGGATGATATTGTGTAAATAGATGCATTTTGTCTTCATATTTTCAGATTTAGCACTTTAAGTAGTGTTAGAAGACCTAAAGCTAGCGGTGTTTATTTGGAAGAAGAAAGGTCTTCTGCAAATACTCTCTAATGTTTGTTTTTCTTCTGTAGTATTTCAAAAATTGAACAAGATGTTAAGCGTGTTCTCGAAAGACTTGTTTGTCATGTAATAATTGTCATCATGTAGACACAGATCAGTGCTTTTGCTTGTAATGATGTACGAATTTTCTTGTAATTCGTAGGTTGTTATGCTTCTTATGACTTCGTGAATGATTTTTTCATTTTTGATGATGTGATCGCTTTTGTGAGCTTTATTATGTTTCTCTTTTGATCGCATTAGAATTCTCGAGTTAGCAAGATGCGTTTTTTAGGTGAAAAAAAAAAAAGCCTCTGTAGATTCTTTGAATGTGTAATTCTAGGAGTAATTAGAATAAATCTTTACCCTGACGAACTGTGTTTAGGTGGCTTCCTAAAAAGCAACCGTTAGCTGAACCCGTAGATAAATGGATTCCCAAAGTCAAGCGTCAAATAGATAAAATTTATAAGACACCTAACCTATTGGGACCCATTTTCAAATGGGTACCCAAACTTTGTTGAATGTCTTTGGCGTTTTATTTATTGCAGATTGTCCAGATTTGTCTTTGGTATATACGATTCGGGTTGTTTCAAAGCATATGACGGGTAATCGTGCTCTTTTAACAAACTTTGTGGAAAAGTTTCTTGGAACGATTCGCTTTGGCAATAATTATTTTGCGGTGATTGCTGGCTATGGAGATGTTGTTATTGGATCAATGAAGATCAAGAAAGTTTACTAAGTTGAAGGTTCAGGACATAACTTATTTAGCGTTGGACAGTTTTGTGACAAGGGCCTTGAAGTCACCTTTTGAAAGTCTACATGTTTTGTTCAAAACGAAGATGGTGTAGATTTGCTTACCGTGATCATTCGTCGAATTTGTATACTATTGCTCTTAACGAAATCGCAACAAATTCTTTGGCTTGTCTTCTAGCAAAGGATTCTTCTTCACAATCTTGGTTGTGGCATCAACGTCTTTCTCATCTGAATTTCGCTACAATCAATAACCTTATGAAAAACAATCTTGTGCGAGGTCTTCCTAAGATGAAATTTGAAAAATATCATTTGTGTTCCGCTTGTGAACAAGGGAAGATTCATCGGAAACATCACAAGTCCAAAACGGCTTTTGGTTCGAATAAGCCACTTTATCTTCTTCATATAGATTTGTGTGGTCCGATGTGCATCGAAAGTATTAACGGAAAGCGATATGTGTTAGTTGTTGTCGATGATTATTCATGGTACACATGTGTATTCTTTTTTCATTCAAAAGATGAAGCTTCTGAAGTCATCATTTCATTCATCAAGAAAACCTAAGTAAATCTTCAACTTCAAGTTCAGCGTGTTCGAACTGATAATGGTACTGAGTTTAAGAATAAAACTCTTACTAAGTTCTTTGATGAGGTCAGAATCTGTCAACAATTTTCTGCTGCAAGAACGCCATAACAAAATGGTGTTGTGGAAAGGAGGAATCAAACCTTAGTCAAAGCTGCAAGAACTATGCTTACATTTGCAAACTTACCATTGTTTCTTTGGGCTGAAGCCATCGCAACAGCTTGCTTTACACATAATCGTTCGATTATTCACAAACATTTTGATAAAACTCCTTATGAGCTCATTAATAAGATAAAACCAAACATCAAGTTCTTTCATGTGTTTGGTTGCATATGTTATCTTCTTAATGATTATGTTGATCTTCGAAAGCTCAAGGCCAAAGGGGATGTTGGATATTCAAAAGAATCTGCTGCATACAGAGTTTACAATCAATGTACTCAAAAGATACATGAGAGCGTGAATGTGAATTTTGATGAGAATATAGAAATGGCTTCTAAACAGTTCCGTTTAAAACCCGGTTTATCTAATTTAAACGAAACAGGAAAATCTTCAAATCCAACGATTTTACAAGTTTCAGAAATTTCAAAGAAAGATTGGAAGATTTATTTCACAATTTTTACGATGAGTATTTTGATTCTTTAAAGATAACGAAATCTCCGACAACAAATGTTGAAACTTCCAACGACGAAATTTCTTCGCACGAAGAAGTTTTTCATGAGAATTCGGAATCATTTCAAGAGGAATCTTCTTCATCTTCATTGAATGATGACGTTTAAGAATGTTCAGAAGAAGGTAATGGTTCCTCCAACAAATACTCAATCGATTTCAAATAACATGGATCCTAATATGAATGAAGTAAGTTCGTCACACAATATGTTTAATGAACGATTAGAAGATGCTTATTTTAGATGCAAGTACGACGTTCCATGATCCTAAGTTTCCCACTGATCATAACATTCCAATCAACCTACCCAATTGAGAAAAAGTAACTAAGATCATCCACTTCATAAAATAATTGGTGATCCAAAGTCGAGTGTTCGTACATGAGGACAACTAGCAAATTCTTGTTTATTTGCATGTTTACCAAGTAGTATTGAGCCTGCTAACGTGGCTAAAGCTTTGAAAGATGCGGATTGGGTCAGTGCAATGCAAGATGAGCTTGATCAATTTGCAAGATTGAAAGTTTAGAGATTAGTTCCTCGACCAGACGGCAAGACTATCATCAAAACCAAATGGATCTTCAAGAATAAGAAAGATGAAAGCATTTTGGTTATTCGAAACTAAGAAAGGCTTGTAGCTGTAGGATATTGTCGACAAGAAGGAATTGATTATGATGAGACATTTGCTCCATTTGCTCGAATTGAGGCTATACGCTTATTTCTTGCATATGTTGCTCATAAGGATTTCACGGTCTTTCAAATGGATGTAAAGATGGCATTTTTCAATGGAATTCTTAAAGAGGAAGTATATGTTGGTCAACCTTTAGTTTTTGTCAGCAAACAATATCCAGATCATGTGTATGCTCTCGACAAAGCTCTGTATGGTTTGAAACAAGCACCTCGGGCATGGTATGACGTTCTTTCAAAGTTCTTAATTGATAGCGGTTTCCAAAAAGGTTCAATCGATACTACTCTTTTCATTAAAAAGAAGGGTAAACATATAATGCTGATTCAAATATACATTGATGACATTATATTTGGCTCCACGAATCTAAGATATTGCATGAAATTTTCAAAATTAATAGTAAAACGTTTTGAAATGAGTATGATGGGAGAAATAAAATTCTTTCTCGGGCTTCAAGTAAATCAATTTTAAAACAGGATTTTCATAAATCAATCCAAGTACATTCTTGATATTTTGAAACGATTTGGAGTGGAAAATTGTGATACGGTACCGACTCCCATGGTTGAACAAGCTAAACTTAAACTTGATTTAGTTGGAAAACCAGTTGATCATGATTGGATCATTGATGTACCTTACTTCAAATAGGCCAGATATAATATTTACAACATGTATGTGTGCTAGATATCAGGCAAACCCAAATGAACATCATGTGTCAGCCGTTAAAAGGATCTTTCAATATCTTAAAGAGACTATTAATTTAGGCCTTTGTAATCCGAAAGATTATGGCTTTGATCTAACTGCTTATTCAGACGCAGACCATGCAGGATGTCACTTAGATCAAAAAAGTACATCTGGCAGTGTTTAATTTCTAGGTGACAAGTTAGTGTGTTGGTCTTCAAAGAAGCAGAATTGTGTGTCTATTTCTACAGCAGAATCTAAATATGTTGTTCTTTCTGGCTATTGTGCTCAAGTTTTGTGGATGCATACTCAATTGACTAACTATGGCTTCTTCTATGACAAAGTACTAATTTACTGTGATTCAAAGAGTGCTATTTCAATCTCGTGCAATCCGGTACAACACACTCGAACAAAACACATTGATGTGAGGTATCATTTTATAAAGGATAATGTTGAGAAAGGAATAATAGAGTTATATTTCATTGGTACTGAATTTCAACTTGCGGATTTATTCACGAAATCTCTACCTGAAGCTCGATTTAAGTTTTTAGTCGAGAAGTTGGGTATGTTGAGTCGTGAAACATAAATTCTTTACCACGAAATGATTTTGTTAATAAATCTTAGAAAATACAAAAAGATTTTCTTTTATCAAATTTTAGAAAAATACAAAAATATTTTCTTTTATATAAAATTTCAAAAAGAAAAAAAGATTTTCTTTTATATAAAATTTAGAAAAGACAAAAAGATTTTCTTTTATATAAAATTTCAGAAAAGACAAAAAGATTTTCTTTTATACCAAATTTGATAGAAAACCTAAAAAAGATTTTGGTTTTTATAATGGCTTTCATACATATTCAGTATGAAACCCGAGCTTCATTTGATGCTTTCGTTATAAATCATACAAACCCGAGCTTCAGTTGATTGCTTTCGTACATGAGAGCTAATGAGGCTTATTAAGTAACTTTCCAAACATATTTAGCCGAAAATGCATAAAAGTAAAAACAATGAATCAACACAAAATTTAAAAGGACACTGAAATTTTAATGATGATCTAAGAGTTTTTACCAAACTTTAAAAATGAAATCACATAAGAAAAGACAATAAGCTGGAAATTAAGCTAAAAATTACACTAAAAGCTAGATATCTCCTCTGAGTGATTGAGCCTCTATTTATAGTGAGCCAGAGAATGATCCAGAAGAAGAGGAGCGTCCCCAAGCATTCAATCTTGGCCCTTGATTAATAACAAACCCTTAATCCATCCTTTTTAAGCCCTTAGATTGCCTCCACGTCTCTTTAGCCAATCGATTGCTTGGGATTACCAACGTGGCATGCAGTGATGTCAGAGGAGCCACGTTGGTTTTCTAGAAGAGGTCGTGCATATGGAGTGGTGGATTTACCCTAAGCTTCTTGTTGTAGTTGTAAAAACGAAAGGGATAATGAACAGCAACATAGGGCGCGTTTTTTATGTTTGACTTAGATCCAGATATTTTGGGTTTGGGCTTAGATAATGGGCTGGGATTGGATTTATAATTTGTACATATATTATAGACTAAGGCTTGGTATAGTAAAAGTATTAATGGGCTGACCCGTCCCACAAAACGGTTACGGGTTGGCCCATTTAAGGATGAAATACACTCTCGGCTTCGTTTTCTCACGCTCTTCCAATCTCATGCTCAGTTTTGTCCTTTTTGGCTTTGTTTTTGTCTTTTAGTGGATATCTGTTACCTGCACAATACAATTAACAAAACACACATATACAATGTATTTTTCATGTATTTTTAGTCATTTAAGCTCGTTTTAATAAGGAAAGTTGATATGTGATTAAACACATATCAAGAATCCCCCATACTACGCTATTGTCGTATCCTCACGCAATGATATAAATGCACGCATAGAAAACCAAAAATTTCAACCCTCTTAGACTAATTACCTTGAAAAGTAGCTAAGTGTTCATCTAAGGGGATTGATAAATCATTAGTTTTGAAACGCCCCGTTTTACCATTTTTTTATATTTTATATTTTATTATTATTATTATTATTATTATTTTGTTATTATTATTATTATTATTATTATTATTTGATATGAAGCTACATGTTTGACTTTCATTATTTAATCATAACTTTTAGGATCACGGAACAAGAAACACTCTTACATAGTGTCCAAGAGGATAAATTCATCGTCCTCGATTTTTCACCCACCCCAAACCAAGCTTAAAAACGAAATCATTGTTAAATACAAGTTAAGATGCTAACACTACTCATAAATGCAAATTGTGTACGCATAGCTACTTTCCGCTCCCTTATTCCTAAATCTTCTAAGGATTTTATTTTTATTATTGGTGACAAATAAATTATGGCCTTATTTTTCTAGGAAAAGTTAGTTGATTTCATTTATAATATTTCACTTTTCTATATTCTCTCTTAACTCTCTCTCTCTCTTCTTTCTCTCTCTAGAAATCAACTCTCTTTCTTTATTCTTGATCGATTCGTGATTCATTATATGAAGTGGAAGTGTTAATCGGGATCCTACACAGTCGTTTAAAGGGTGGAGGTAATAATAATAATAATAATAATAAATTCAAGACTGATAAAAGTTTACTGGACCATGGTCGGCTCGCATATCGATGTGGCAGTTTTCAAAAAGGTCGAGGATCTCCTGGTCGAAATAAGACTCCTGGACCATGGTCGGCTCGCATACCAATGTGGCCGTTGTTTAAAGGACCATGGAATAATAATGTAGCAATAATAATAATAATAATAATAATAATAATAATAATAATAATAATAAAGCACAAATTTTCGACTCTGATGTTATCTAAATTAAAGCCTCCTGTCGCTGACTCGTAGTTGAGTATCTCGGATGAAATAAAAAGAGATAATTCCTAAATCATGCGAAATTAAAACCTTAACGAGGACCTTATTCTTACCAAATCGTATCTATTAGGAAAGGATTTCAAACTAATTATAGTCTAAACCAGGTTTAATAAACCCCGACACATTTAAGTGACGTCCGGATATTTGAAACCCCAAGGGGACCCCCCCCCCAGCGGGGTTTTGCTTGGGATTAATCCCAAAACATAATACAATATTAGATAACTATCGCGCCCGATTCCTGATACGTTTCTCCTATTACAACGATAACTAATTTATTGACCGAGACTAAATATCATAATGGACGAACTTCAGTTCGACTAAATAATTTAGGCTAACAATCTCCCCCGAAGTGAGTTCATTGATGACACTCCTTCATTAGATCAATGAGATTGCTTTTGTCGTTAAGCTCATGTGGTCTTGGTCCTTTTCTTTGTTCTTTGTTGTAGGCTTGTTCCTTCATGCTTTGTGATCTTAACATTGAGCCGTTGACATTGTCTTTAACATCTATGCCATCTTGCGATTTGAGTCTTTGACCAACGAATCTTCATACTGTGCCTCATCTTGAAAGCTTCAATCAGAAGTTTGCGTAAGTCTTTACTTTAAATCCTTGAGCTTTCCATGATTGTTAGGACTTTTTGTAGAATGAGCATGAATAGTTTTAATGAATCGACTTTGGTTGATTGGGATACCGTCACCACCGTTTTAACCTGCAGGTTTACGTTAGTGATAATCGAGAAAATTGATTTGAAAATCAATCGACGTGTTACTTGTAAAAGCGTTTTTGTAACACATCGGGAGTTTTAATATTTTTATCAAAATTCATCAACCGTTAATTCATTTACTGGACCAAATCGATATCCAGTTGTCACAAGTTTGATTCATATAGAATCTCGCAAGTCACCTACCAAGAGCTTGTTTGATGCTGGCTCAAGCAGGATTTCCATCTCATTTAATCATACTTATAGTATCACTCGGATGTTCTGGCAAATATCACAAGGATATTGCGTAGGACTTTTGTTAGCTTGTGAACTTGATGATGTTCAACAAGTGTTTGTAATGGAATGTGTCCTAACGTGATTTAGATTGATCTCTGGGCTCTATACTCGATTAGTGCGTTTTGGTTTTAGTACTCGGAGGCTTGAGCAGATTGCCACCTATTCAATATCAACGATCTCGGAATGAGATGTCAATAGATAATGTGTGTATCTCCCTTGACAATGAACAAGTTTTTGTTGGAGAGAAAACCCCGAATGGCTGGGAAGGTTGTGCATTGCATCATCGACGGTCCTATGATGTCGTTTTCCAACAACAGCAATCAACATGTTGAATCTCACAACATAAGTATTTGACCCGGTTTCTACCTTAATTGTGTGGAGGCTTCTTTCTTTAACCCTTTACCATACGTTCTTTTCATTCTTCCACGCTTCAATGCTTACTAGACTCATTACTACACCATGTTATGATTGTTCCAGTGTTAGCTCATCTCAGTCGGCATATTCCCATATACATTCATCTCTAATCAGACCTAAGGACAGCTATTTCTACTTTGGATTACCCCTTGGGTAGATCCTTCGGTTTTCAGGGTGATCATAGGATTGATTCCTAACGTAACCAACCTTAGACTTCAGAATCGTCGAGAAATTAAGATGATGTTGGGTAAAAAATCGAACCATAAAACCTTTCTTACTGTCACACATAAAGTCGACTAGATCATATTTTAAATACATTTTTCTCCCCTTATTTCAAATAATAAACACTTAGTTATTGAAATTACCTTGTGATTACAATATTCTTGAATATCCTGTGGGGAGAAAATAATATCAGAAATGATGTATGGAACATTTTTGATAATGTTTTGATACATAAGAATTGGTCGGAGTGTTGATGTATCCAAGAGCATTAAAACTTTGTTTTTCGAAAAACTCCCCCTAAAAAATAAGAACTTATTGAAAAATTGTTGTCTTTTAAACCAAAATGAGGGATGGAGTGTTTGAACATACAATTTTTTGTAAAGATTATAATTGTCATTGAGAAAGTTCTTGAAAATTGTGTTCAACTTTTTGAAAAAATCAATTGTTAGAGGACTTCTCTTCGTAACGCTAAGGGTACGCGCATGAAACGATACACTATCCTTTTCCTGAGCCCTAAAACATTGAATGTATTGTAAGAACAACACAAGACCGAGAAACGTTAATTTTCCTTGTTGTGAGGATAAGTTATAAACCTTCCTTTTTATTTAAAGTCGGGTGTTATGTACTATATTTTGCACATAAGCATTTATAAAATTTAGAAATGAAATGTTTTGAAACTATTTAAAAACTCTCGCACGATTACTTCATTTACACACCCTGTCAATGTTAATCGTCATTACAAGCACGTAAATGTTAACGATACTAGAGAACATGCGAAAGATTCTTTTTTGGAAATTTTCTGATTTTTTTGATTTTGTATGTTTTTTTTGAGTTTTTATATTTTTGTATTTGCTTTTCTCAAAAATATTTACATGGTGATTGTTTGATGATGATATCAACAGTCTCATTTATCAAACCTCCAAGTTCAGCTGGAGTCAAACATCCCATAAAAAGTCCTTCTAACAAGATACTAAACCGTTCCTCCAGGAAGGCTTTCGTAAACAGTCAGCTATATTGGTATTCAGTCTGAAACAAAAATATAATTCAATTATACATTTTCACCTGATCCTATTATGAATGATACCAGTATGGATGTGCTTTGTTCGCGAATGCTGTAACGGGGTGCATGATATTGCTATGGCTGACTAAAGTCTTGCTAGTACAACGTATTTTGTTGAGTTGAAGCCATAATCTTGAAAGCTTTGGTCCTCATCACATTCCTTGAGCACAACTTATCAGATAACGCCACGTACTCTGCCTCAGCTGAAGACATTGTAGTGCATTTTGTTTTCTTTAGACACTAACTTACTAGCTTATCACCAGGAACTGTATCCCTCCAGAAGTGCTTTTCCGAATTATCAAGGCATCCGCATGATCACGTCTTAAAAAGCTGTTAATATCAAAGCCAGAATTCTTTGATACCAGAGTCCCATGGTTAAATGGTACCCATTGGATTTAAAGATTCTTTAACCTCCATGAGTTCTTTATGTTGGACCGTGCATGATAACGTGCAACAATAGCATACTACTTGCACAAAGTTCCTAGTCTACTAGATGTCAAGTACGACGAGTGGACCCGATTTTACTACGGGATCAATTGGTCACGGTTCTCCACTCCAATCCTACATCATTTTGGTATATTGTAGCCAATTGTGTTACCAATTGAGTGACAATTGTCCCAATATTATGCTTTTTCAGAATTTCTAAAGCGTACTTGGCCTGATTGATAAAAATACCTTTTGGGGACTGGTGGATCTGTAGTCCTAAAAAGAATTTCATCTCCCCCATTAAGGACATTTCAAATCTACTATGCATTAACTTTTCAAATCTTTTTGAATATTTAGGGTTTGTAGACCCAAAAATTATGTCATCAACGTAAATCCGTACAGTAAAAGCCTCCTCGTATTTATCTTTGAATAATGTTGGGTCAAATAACCCTTTAGTAAAAAGCATTTATACATCATTGAATGAACGTTTTTTCATCATACCAGGCTCTTGGAGCTTGCTTTAATCCATACAAAGCTTTCCTGAGAAGGTATACTTTTTCTGGATGATCTGGATCAACGAACCCTTCCGGCTGAGCAACATAAACCTCCTCCTTTAGTGGACCATTAAGAAATGCCGTTTTCACGTCCATCTGATAGATTGGAAAAGACTTGTGTGCTGCGTGGGCAACTAAATCCGAACTGCCTCTAAGCGAGTAACGGTGTAAATGAATCATTTAAATCAATACCCTCTATCCTTGGAGCATCACCTTTAGCTACAAGCCGTGCTTTGTGCGAATTACAGTCTGATCTTCAACCTTCTTGTTCATCCATAACCACTTATAAGCTTTATAATGATCTAGCAAATGGTTTGTCGACTTTCCACAGACTTGTTAGTCTGTCGAACTGATGAAGTTTATCCTGCATTGCTTCGATCATGCAAATCAGCCATGCCTCCTTAATGTTTCTTCGGTTCAACAATACTCACCGTGAGAGCGAACCATACACATTTCAGGATCTGTAGGCAGCTGTCGTCTTTTTGAAACTGCATGGTTGATTTCCACAAACTTGTTCTAATGGATATCTCAGGTCCATTCCGGAAATCATGACTTTGTGGTTGAAATGAATGGACATCGGTATTATCAATGTTGCGTGAGGAAGACTCACCAATTTCTTGTACCCGTGTATAAAAAGGATTGACAAATTTAGCTTCTTGAAATGATGCATTCGGTGCTTGATCATTGTTGTTGTCCTCAGCTTGATCGTGTGCTGATGTAATATTTCTTCAAGTAAAAGATTGACTAAAGAAAAATTCCAACGCCTTGTTTTGTGACGAATCATGTCTTTTCTGCTTTAGGGAACAACATTAATGGTCTTGGGAGGTACGGGTCAGAGTGTCATTAAACTGACGCCTTTTGTCCTTGAGGATGAAGGCCTGAAGTGACAATTCAACAGACTCATCTCTTGTCCGATGTGGTGTAGAGTCTGAACAATTGTTGATCAGACATCAATTTCTTTGATATTCATCAAACTTGATATGAATAGGACTCACAATAAAGCGTATTCTCTTATTGTAAACACGATATCCCTTCGACTGAGTACAGAATATCCCACCATGACACATGGATCCCTTTTTCTTTCCATCTTAACCAATTTTCCACCCTCATCTAGTTTAATATAACACATGCAACCAAAGATGTGAAGATGTTTAACTTAAGGTTTCCTGTCTTAAATGATTGATACGCCGTCTTTTCCAAGAGTCGATAAGATGATTGAACTGTTCTGAGTATAGCATGCGGTTATTGCAACCTTGCTCAGCCCAGATGATAAATAGGAAGCTTAGAAGCTGAGAGCATTGTTCGAGCAGCCTCAACAAGAGTGCGGTTCCGTCTTTCGACAACGCCGTTCTATTCAGGTGTTCAAAGATGTTGGAAGTCTGATGTTCAATATGGCCTTACTTCTTTGAAAATAAGCATGAGTTGTCTTGTCACGAACTCTGTGCCTACTGTCAGTACGGACACTAATAACTTGAGCTTGAAGATTGCGTTGATCATCGTGAGGAAAGTCTTTGAGAACTTCTGGAGTTCATCCTTGGATCGTATAAAAAGAGATCCAATTGTATCTTGAATATCATCACAATCACCAAATATATTTTCTTCCAATTCCGCTTGCAACCCGATATTGACCCACACAAGTCCATGTCAAAGCAAGTTCAGCCCTTCCTTTGAATTTGAACAGCGTTGTGATCCTAAATGAGCTTCTTTTTCTTTACACATTTCACACATACGAACAAAGTTGCGATCCTTGACCCATATTCAACTTAGTGTAAGCCTGGCACACAATATCTCTTCTTTGAGAGTAAAGGTGATGTAATCGAAGTTAAACATGAGAAAGTCTTCGATGCCATAACCATGCTTAGTTGGTCACACACACACTTAGCCGTGAAACAGATCAGAGTTGATGATTGTTTCCTTGAAGCGAAATTTTTGTATATAGAGACACAGATCCATGATTACCAGTTAGTAAATCATTCCCTGAAGATCTCTCACAAAACAAGTAATTTCCCTGAAAGCAACCTCCAAAATCCGCATACACAGACTTGACCAACAGAGAAAGATGTGATTGAGCATTCGACGAATAAAACCCGTTTTGATCATGACATTTCCTTGATCAGATCAGCCATACCCTAGAATCTAGAGCAAACTTATCATTTCAAAACGAACAGTACCCATAATTTCTCCACAAAAATACACAACAGCTTGAGATTGCCCATCATTGTGCCTTTGTGCATCAGAGTCAAACAATGAAATAAATGATGAGTTGTACAATCTGCAAGAGAATTAGAGACTATGGAACATTGGATAAATTGGATCTATTGAATTGAATATCTTCAAGACATAGTAATCCTAGAGACAATGTCTATAGTGGGACTAATACTTGTTGATACATCCTCTTTTTCCTGATTTTAGGCATCCATATCTTTTTGGTCCTAATAGGTTTTTGTGTCCATTTATATCCTGATGGACATCTCTTAGCTATCCACCATTTCCATTCCTGAATTATTCCATACAACTCTTAAGGTAAACTCTTGGATTTCCTGAATATGTATCTGATGCATAACTGTTTTCTTATGGGGTTGTTGCAACAATTTGTAGTCGCTTTGCTCCTTGTGTTTACTAGCACTAATAGGCACACATTAGGCTTATTAGTTTCTATCAAATCACGTCATTTAGTATCTAGAAACACAAGCTCATGGATTAGAATTAAACACATATTTTCCATATTCAGCACAAACACATTCAAATTCGAAGTTTTTGGAATTTGAACTTGTCATTACACGCAGATTACAGACTTTGTATTCTATAAATACTGAGAAATCCTATGATGGGTCTTCTACTTCCATCTTTTTAACTTCACTTGACTATTTTTGCACACCTTATCTTTTAACTTTGATAGCACTTAAGCTGTGGGTCTGCTAACACTAGTAGTGTGATTTACTACTAGAAGATTTAGACACGTAGTATTAGTATTCCTAGAAAGCATGAGGCAACTGCAGTTCTCTGTTTTGTGTAGTGTAAGTAGCAATTCTTTACATACTGGTTTTAAGGGCACATCGAGTGTATTTTCTGCTATGTTTTTCTATTCTGAGGCAAATTCTGTTAGTAGACTGGTTTAAACAAACATCCGACACTATTAGTTTTATTACCGACTGTTTCGTTTGAAAACTTCTCATTTCAGGAGAATTTGCGAAAAAGGAATTGTTTTTTTCACAAAAACTGATGGAGTTTTGGAATCCATTTGAGCATTTGGTTTCGAAGCAACAACGGTTTTATCAAACAGAGTTCCACAGACTTTCCCGTTGCATTCTCAATGAGTTTCTTTAACTCACTGATGGCAATTTCTTGTCTGCATTTGAGCATTCAAACCTGTTTTTTTATGATTTTTTATTTCATGATTGTTCCCGTTTCTTTTCGAAATACATTTGGATCCATTTTCTTTGCAACTGAAGTTTTTCATTTATCTTTTACATTGTTGTAAAGCAAGTTCAAGAAAATCGAATGGTTTTTCAAGTTTAGCAAAACTCTTTAAATAAGCTTATTAAGACTTCTTTGTTTAACAGATTCAGTTTTGTTTCTAAATGCTTTGTGCACGACATTACATTCATTGACTTTAAGAAGATACAAGCATTGTATTCAGCATACGCATTTAAAATCAGAAAGAGAATGAAAATATGAACAGTGAACATATTTGACACACACTCTTCTAGGAGTAGATCATATATGTTTGAAAAAATCAACCTTTTCGAGATTCAAGTTCGTCAACCTCTTTTTCAAGGATTGTTAACGTACTCATAATCCTTCAGCCTTCTGTTTTAATTTCATGTTCAAAAATGAAAACTATCATTTGAGTTTTTAATGGAAAAAGGCATTAATAATGTTTTTTTTACAAAACTTTCCATTCTTAAGCAGTTGGCACCCGAGAAAAAATCAATAGTATGTTTTTAAACCAAAGCTTGATCAACAATTTCTCATAAATTGATTGATGTTAAATGTCATGTCTTAAAACTTGGTCTACTTTTACTATAGATTTGAAACGAGTAGAAAGGCAATGTTTTTTAGCAATGTTTGGTTTTTGTTCTAAACAAACTATTCTCCACGATTGTCTTCCTAAACTTCTTTTGCCGCGTTCCAACCTTATAAAGATACCAGTAAGGGGGCTTTGAAAATTTCATAAAGACTATTCTGTTTTTGTAATCCATATGGTTAACATAATCTATTAATTAATTTTGATCTACTCTCAATACAAAGAGTCATGGTCTCTTCCTATGGGCCAATCTGTTGTCAAGATCCAGAAGTATCATATGGGATCTTTATCCAAAACAGGCTTTTTGATTGAGCTTTCTTGAGGTACCTTGGTTAGGTAAAGGTAGTTAACCAATAATAGGTCAAGCATTTGGGTGCTAACAATAAGAATGGACTAAATTGACTGATTACGAGTATAAACAATTTCATTCAAAAGCTTTAATTGTTTGTCCATTTCAATCATCTTGTCAATATCTTTCTCTTCCTTAACCTTTAAATCTGAAATGACCTTGGTTTTCTCTTTGAGATAACCTTCCAGTTGTGACTTTGTTAAAAGACTCTTTTTGACTAACTCATCGTGTTTCTAATTGACAACTGAAATTTCATAGGCTTTAGTTTTTAAACCTTCTTTTATGTCAATGTCTTTACGGCAATATCAAGAGTTTCATTTAACTTTGTTTGAAGAATGACATAATCAATCGTTCGGTCATTAAAGGCTATGTACTTCTCAAGCTCCATAGTTTTGTTCTGAAGTGCAATAAACAACTACCCAACAACTAGTAGCATCCCTAAGCCCTACGTATCCTTTATCAAGTTAGTTTTGCACTCCTCTAGTTCTTGATCAATGATGCGTTTGCTTCTTTAATTTGCATTAAAATCGTTTTTTTTCCTCAGTATTCAAGAGTTTAAATTTGCAATTAATAGCAAGCGCAGCACGCTCATCAGCACATCTGCAGTATTATCTCAGAATGTGTCTTTCATTGGCAAACATATTATTTTCACCACATCATTATTCATACCCGTTCCAGTGGCTGTTCAGTTGAACTGGATTCTTCTGGTAAGACCTCCTGAATCTTTGCCATGAAACTGTAATGTGCTTCCAATTCCTGTTCATCAATCTCTTCATCCGTGTCCGCTAGCCAATCAGCTTGCTCAGCTTGCAGTGGAACACCTTGTTCAGCTTGTTTGCACATCATCATCTTTTCCTTATGATACGAGTAGTCTTTAACACGCTTTGGCTTCCATGCATTCTTTGCATATGGCCAAATCCCTGCAGTTAAAGCATGAGTCACCCTATTTGTTGCACTACCAGACTGCCTACAGTTTCCCTAGTCCCAGCAACTGTCATTGTCCTTTGATTCCCAAACTGCCCTGACTGATTGTCGTTGTTATACCTTGGTGTGGTATCTTCAGTCTTGTTCCTGGAGTTTGAAGAAGTTCAAAGGTTGTTGTTGGTAGGTTTGTAGAGCCTTTTGAAATACTTTGCAAGGAGTGCCAAATTCTTTTGCATGTCCTTATCCCTCTGAGCTTGTTCAGGATCACTGTCTTCTTCAGATACTGACTCAGATTGAGGTGTAACTGATTTGGCGATCTCTTTGCCTTTGTGTCTGGTAGATGCACTTGGTCTTGTGGAAGATGATGTTGCATTTGATCTTTGAGGTTTTGGTGCTTGATAGTAATTATCTGAATATGGTTGAGCAGCCGCAAGAAGTGCTAATGGATTTGCACTTTTGGCTATTCTCTCAGCACGGATATCATTGACTTCATTTTGATACTGCTTTAGAATGTCAAAAAGTGTGTGATATGAGATGGTGTCTATTTCTTTTGATTGCTTGACAACCGTCACAAATCTTGACCATTCTGGTTGAAGTTGTTGAAGAAATTGAACGTTCACTTGCATTGTAGTAACTTGCAAGTTGTTCCTTGTCAATTCATTCATCAGTTTATAAAACCGTGAGTAATACGACTCCATTGATTCTCCATCTCGAGAAGTAAACTTCCCAAATTCCCAGAACAGATTGGTCTTTACATCTTGTACGTTCAATGATTCACCCTGTTGTAGCCTTTCAATGGCTATCCACATCTCATTCGTTGTTTTACAAGCATCAATAGTGGAATAGATATCATCTCCAATACCAGTTAAAAGCAAGAAAATTGCTTCTTTTTTAGACAGAAAGTGTTCTTTGTTCTCTGGAGTCATGTTTAATACTGTTTCAATTGTTGTATGTTGTTGTATTGCAGGATTACCTTCCGTTGCAGCAACAGCTTGAACTAGTACAGTAGATGGCACGTAGGGACCAGATAGTATGCTTTTTCTCAGTCCCTCACCATTTGGTTTCGTGTCAATGTACCGTAGAAAACGTGATCTCCATTGTGAATATCTTCCTGGTCCAAGCATTGGTGGACGATCTTTTGAACCAGCTGCCATGATATTGTTGTGCATTTGACTATCTGTTGAGGATGTATTGACTGGAGTAGACATGATGAATGAATGGTTATGAATTATGAAGTTGAAATTTTGATCATATGTGGATATGATGTGATTAAGTTGTGGTTTTGAATGCCAATACACTCACAGGATTTCACGTCTATTATTAGAAAAATTAAAACCGATTAAGTAATTAACGGATTTTACAAAAACGATAGACAAACCGTGAATAATAATCGATTTGAGTAATTATGTGTTTTGTTGAATGATTAGTCCTGTTTTAAGTCCTTTGTTTGTTTGTTGATTTGATGTTTGTATGTTAAGACAAGATTAATAGATTCCCCAATTCGTGCCAAATACCACCTGACGCGCGGACCGAACCTTACTAGTTTTCCCATGGACAAAACGCAGTGTCTTTAGACAAACGCAAGTCATTCTTAGACAAAGAACGCAACCAAGAAATAAAATAGACAGAGTCTCCCCTAGGCAAAACGCAATAAGGACTCAATAGGCAAAACGCAGAGGCCAAAACGCAATGATTGAGGCAAAACGCAATGAACAAAAACGCAGTCTTTGAGGCAAAACGCAATGACCAAATGCAGTCTAGAGGCAAAACGCATGACCAAAACGCATTCCCTCCCCCCCGTCTAAAGGCAAAAACGCTGTCTGAGGCAAAACGCAATGACGCAAAATGCGTCTTGAGGCAAAATGCAATGACCAAAACGCAATCTTCAATAAGCAAAACGCAATGACCAAAACGCAACCCGCAAGCAAAACGCAATGAAGAACACCCCTTTAGTGAGACAAAACGACACATAGAAAACTAAAAATTTCAACCCCCTTAGACTAATTACTTTGAAAAGTAGCTAAGTGTTCATCTAAGGGGATTAAGAAATCACTAGTTTAAAATGCCCCGTTTTACCATTTTTTATAAACATGCAAACACTTATTATTATCATTTTTTATATCATAACTTTAAGGATCACGGAACAAGAAATACTTATAAACTATATCCAAAAGGATAAATTCATCGTCCTCGATTTTTCACCCGCCCCAAACCAAGCTTAAAAACGAAATCATTGTTAAATACAAGTTAAGATGCTAACACTACTCATAAATGCTAATTGTGTACGCTTAGCTACTTTCCGCTCCTTTATTCTTGAATCATCTAAAGATTTTAATATTATTATTGGTGACAAATAAATTAAGTCCTTATAAAGTAAACCCGGTTTAGACCATAATTAGTTTGAAATCATTTCCTAAAGAGACGATATGGTGAGAATAAGGTCCACATTAAGGTTCTAATTTCGCATGATTTAGGGGTTATCCTTTTTATTTCATCCGAAACAACTCAACTACGAGTCCAGAGATGGAGGCTTTATTTAGATAACCCCGGAGTCGAAATTTGGCTTTATTATTATTATTATTATTATTATTATTATTATTATTATTATTATTATTGCAACATTATTAAATATCGGTCCTTTAAACAACTGACACATCGGGCGTCCTAACCGACAAGAGCCAGTAGTCTTATTTTGACCTTGGTAATTTCCTCGACCTTTTTTGAGGTTGTACAGCGAAGTGACCACCAGATGCAGCATACTATTATTCAGTCTGGGATTATTATTTACCATTGTGCCTAATTTTGAAGACTGCCACATCGCCGAATCGACCAGAGACAATAAATCCTTTATCAGCCACTTTTTTTATTCATTATCTATTTTTATTTCCTTCCACCCTTTAAACGACTGTCATATCGGTATGCGAGCCGACCATGACCCAGAAGTCTTATTTCAGCTTCGGTTTATTACATAATTATTATTATTATAGCCAAATTTCAAGTCCGGTGGTCTTTTAACAACTGCCACATTGGTATACGAGCCGACCATGGTCCAGAAGTCTATTTCCTCACAACACTGACAAAACCTCGATGTGTACCTTACTTTCACCAGAAGGAATCTCTATGAAGTGATTTAAACTAAGAATCTCAAAAACCAAAAAAACTTTATTTATTCAATAATTATATAACGTTTATTAAGCTGATGGGAGCAAAAAGCCACAATTAACCTCTATGAGCTCTAAAGAGATCCAACTACTCCACGTCTAGCATCTAACTTATATAAAACTATATCATTTCTCGTTCTTCGCAAATTTAAAATCTTTACTAAAAAGATCCGCGAATGCTTAGTCTAATAAAAACAAGCTTTGCATATTTAAAGTCTATTATGGAAACTTGCAAACTCTTGGATTTTTCAAGCTAGAATTCGCATTTTAAAGCTTCTTGTATAAAAGACTAGCAAAAGCTTAAATTTATATAAGTTAAGGGGCAAGCTAGAGCGCAACATGCTCGATCAAGTCAAAATTTATGCTCAAAAAGACAAAACTACGTGTCAAAACACTTATTCTATTTTTGATTTTTTTTTAAATTTGGCTTAAAATCACATATTTTTGGTGGCAAAAACGGGGTTACGTGAAGACAAGGCAAATGCAAGTAAGATCAAATCGAAAGACCCCCCATACTAGAACTACACATTGTCCTCAATGTGAGACTGTAACCCCCATACTAATTTCAAGGTATAATCAAAATATTAAGGGGTCTTTATGCAAATCTAAAGCCGTTTATAAATTATGCTAATAGATAAACGTTAATCAATAAGATCTAGGATATTAAATTCCCATATATAAGATTGCTAAGGATTAAAGATCGAGTGGCCGATGGACAAAACCACGAGCACGAGAGTCTTCAAAATCCGGGGTAATCCTGGACATAAAACACAAAACACGAAACACGAGAAAGGATGAGGCGAGCCTCCTCACATCACACTTATTAATAAATATTATACTAATATACTACTACTAGGGATAAGCATGGGTTGCCACCCACGAAGCGCTTGTTTTTGTGCGAGTCTCTAGCTTGACTCTCCCCATATCATCGTGATATTAGGGACGAAACATGTGGAAGAGAAAACTTCCATCGGACATTTATATGCCACCGGCTCTAAGGAATAAAAACTATAAGCGAAGATGCTGGGGTCAAAAATGATATCCTCACTCCCGAAGGAGAAAAGAAGAAAAGAATCCACCGGATAGGTGAAATAAGGAAGAAAAATTCAGATAACATATGTGAGGGAAAGATAATGGCGATCCTCATAGGGTAAGCTCACATATGTTGGAGAAAAAAATTTCTCATGAATCCCGGGGTCGAAAACTTTGTCCTCGGTCATCAAATCATCTTTATCAAGTTCATCCTTTAAACTTATTGGGTCATGATCTAAAAATACCTCGGGAGGGAGATTAGGGATAGTGTCATTTATAAGCAAACTTTCAATATAGATTATGTCTCCCTCCGAATCATGATAATCGTTCTCAATATCTGTAGAAACATCAATATCTAGAAAAGCATCGATCTCATCAATTTCGCCTCCTGGGTCGAAACACTCATCCTTATTAGCATCGGAAAGAGGTGTGACTTACAAAGCCAACTCATCAAGGTTAGAAACATAAGAGTCCTTACTCTCGATGTTCTCTAATACTTCATCAAAAAGAGGATTTACGTCACTAGAGATATATTCGTCATCGAATTCGAAAAGAGGGTTCGAGTAAATTTTAACATTATCTTCCAGAACATCCTCATCGGATAGTGACTAGGCACCACTAGAGGTAAAATCGTCATTTGAGTCGAAAAGAGGGTTAGAGAAAGTTATAGATTTTTCCTCAGAAACGTTAATGGGATATAAATCATCACTCAAAAGCAAATCACAATCACTATCACTCCCGAATGTATCCTCGGACTCACTTGGGATTGGAACAAGGTCCTCAACACAAGACTTTATTACCCCGTCCGATTCCTTTTCAGGAATAGTGCTAAGTTCCTTATTCCCCATGATGAGAGAGTCCTTGGGCTCCAAAGTCGGTAAAACGGGTGTGATTGCAATAGACGGAGGTATTTGAGAAACAATTTCAGTCAAAGGAATAGTACTCTCCTCGTAATCATCGTCATCATAAAAAGAATTGAAACGTCGCGAAGGCTCGGGAGTATGAGTACTAATATTAGCAGCCTGCAGTCGTTCATGAAACTCCTCAAACATAGATCGTACACTTTCAATAAATTCATTATTTAATTTACTTATCCACTCCTGATCTTCTTGAATAATCTGAGGCTGATGATCGATGGAATACTGCAGGGGTTGATTAAAACCTGAAGGGTTAAAATCATAGCAAGCATTAAGCTCAGAGTAATTTTGATGCCACGGCTGACATTGATAATCTTCATGAGGACCCCCACATTTTTCACAATTAAGATATTGTTGTAGAAAACTCGGTGAATTTTGTGGATAATAATTATCACCAAAGTTTTGATTGTAGCTCGGTTCCTACTCATAGACAAGCGGGAACCGTGGTGGACAATCATAACCATGGTGAGAATCATTTCCACATAACTCGCACGAGTATGTCTCGTACTGGGGTTGTGGAGGGTGGGTGAAAACGTTTGGAAGATCATTGAAAGAGTTAGGAGCATCAATGGATGAATTTTCATCTCTTGAAGGGAAAATCCAACAAGATCCTTCTCTAAGACCATATCCACACCACTTGCAAGTACACCGTTGACAACGTTTACCTTCTTCTAATGGATCTTTACAATGAAAATAATGAAATTGGTTGAGCAAAGATGTTTGGGGTTGTGGAGGTGGGTAGGAAAAATTAGGTGTTTCATCATTTGAAATGGGATCGGGGTTACGGACAAACTCGTCTCCGAAACTCACATTGGTACAATGCCGACAATTTCCACCGTTAAACGGACCTCCACACCACGAGCATCTTGAAAACCAAGACATTTTGAAGAATTATCGGATAAGAAGGTTAAGAGAATAAGAGGATAGAGAAGAATATTTATAGATTTTTCAAATAATACATAAGGAAAAGAAATAATAAGAATAAGAAAGAAAGAAAAAATATTTTTGGTAACCGAAAGTCAAATGTGTACGGTAGCTCTCTAGAAAACGCACAAAGAAGCGGAGGAGCGGGTAAGCGCGAAGCTTTTAAAAACCTTCTCCTTTCGGGTCGAAGTTCGTTGGATCGACCCTCCTTATACCTCTCTTTTAGTTTGTTTACTAAAGGTGAGCCGAAACGACAATTAACAAACGGTTATTTTCAATATTAAAATAAAAGAAAATAAGAATAGAAGTGTAGAATATTTTTGTATTTTTTATATAAAATAAAATGAAAACTTTCACGGGGAAAGGATCTTCAAGGCTCGAATACAAACAATTCTGCAAAAATCGCTACACCTCTCCCCGGCAGCGGCGCCATTTTGATGTTCGTAGAAAACCCCTCTTAATAATATATATATATAATAAAATACATATACATAAGCAAAGTATCATACAAATTATTCTTAGGAAAGAATTATGAGTAGTCAACACGGGTATCGTTCTCCTCGGTGAGAGGAGAATAGAAATTTACGTTCTTGTCGCGAATCGAGCTTGATTGTCATAAAAGTTTTGGATTTGAATTCTAAATCTAATAACGCGAAGGGAAAGCACATAAATGCAAGCTATTCTAGAAACTAAGGCAATTTAAAAACCTAACGACATTTAAAAGTAATTAAAAACTAATTAATACCTAAATTAAACCAAATAATTAATTAAAAATGACAAATTAAAATTCTAAAAATTCAAAATACAAATTTCTAAGCTAAAATAACTTAAACTAATTTTTAAAAAATAGAAAAATATTTTTTTGGTTTTTTAAACTAATAAAAACTATTTTTTCAAACTAAATTAAACTAAAAATTGAATTAAAAATACTAAACCTAATCCTAATTTTTGAGAAAATTTATAAAAATACTAGATACTATTACTAAGATTTGTAAAGAAAAACGGGTGAATAAGCAGTTGACAATAAGTTGTGAGAAATTCGAATAAGCAAATAAGCTTAATACTAAAAGTGTGTACACGTATTTAATTGTGCAAGACATGTATGAAAAAGACCCAAGGGCGCGCCGGTAAAGGTGTTGTGTGTGTGAAGGGTAGGTCACAGGTTCGAGTCCCGTGACACCCTTTTTTTAAAAACATTTTTTTATTTTCTTTTTGAAAAAGCTATAATAATAAGCAACTTTAATGAATGACTTTTTACTAGAACTTATCAATAAGCTAAAATAAGCATTATCAAAATGACAGATTATAGCTTACTAGACTTAAGGAAATTTGGCTAAACTGCTTTGCTTTTTAAGACTCAATAAGCTAAAGGAAGAACAAAATAAGCTAAAACAGATACTATCCTAAACTTAATAAGCTATAAAAACTAGAAATAAGCAAATGATATAAGCTAATAAACACCTAAAAGCATGAAGACAGATTGACTCAAAAACAGGACTTAAAGGACTTTTTGACAGATTTTAAGCTAAAATTTAGGACACATAAGCTCTAAACATAAGCTAAAAACTTAAAACAGATAAAGACTAATACTTAAGGAACTCAAATAAGCTAAACTTAAGAAGATTAACTAAGAAATTAAGCTAAGAAAAGGACTTAAAAAGAGACAGAATTAAGCTAATATTTTTGGCTTTTTGGTTTATGAAGACAGATTATAAGCTTAAAAATTAGACTCAATAAGCAAAGTGAAAAGCTAAAAATTAAAAACAGATAAAGACCAGGACTTAATAAGCAACTAGAAACAGGAATTAAGCTGACTCAACTACTAAATAAGCTAAAAATCTAAATCAAAGCAGGCTGCATACTATGGTTTTTGATAATGACTTTTTGGCTAAATGCATTTTGAGACTTAAATTTGGTTTTGACTATAGAAAACTTAAAACAGATTTCCTAAAGACTTCTATAAGCTAAATGAAACAAAATTTAACCTAATTAAAGCTAGGTATTAACTATTAATGATCTGCAAACTCATATCCTACAGATCAAGCTTAAAAACCTCAAGAATGCTTGACTGTTTTGAACTAAAGATCTCTAGGACTTTAACAATCAAATTGACTACAAAACAGGTTTACCTTAATACATGTTGAGCTGAATTAAGCACACAAACCATACCTCTTATGCATATTTTTAAACTTGGCTTAATAAGACAATTTATGACTCTTTTCAAATGGCAGATTTAAGATTTTAATAAAACAAACTACATCTGGATTAATTATACATGCTCACTAATAACTACATATGACGTAATTAAAGCTTAATCCTTAAAGCAACACAAGCAGTCTTAACTAAGTTAAAAATGCTTGTGCCAAACACCCCTTTAAAACTTGACTTTTCATTTTAAGCTAACTTAGATAAAAAAAGCTATAATTTGCTAAAACAGATGAAGAACTATGATAACTAATGACATTTAAGCAAAGACTAAAGAAAAATAAGCACTTATCCATAAGCTACACTAATAAGCTAATATGCCTAAAAAATGGACAGATTGGTATAAAACTAAACTTAAACTATTCTAAGCTAATAACTGGACACATTAAGCTATTTAAAGACTGAATAAGCACAATTAAGCATATAATAAGCAAAAATAAGCAGTTTAATAAGCTGTAATAGAAAATAAGCTAAAATGAATAAAAAAGAACGCGTACCTTGATCCCAGCTAAACAAGGATCTAATATGCTCAAAGGAGCTTATCTACAAGCTCTAGCTTATGAAAATAAGCTAGTAAAAGTCCAATAAGCCCCCCACCCTACCCCCCCCCCCCCCCCCCCCCCCCCCCCCCCCCCCCCCCCCCCCACCCCCCCACACCCCACCCCCCCACCCCCGTCCATGTTTGGCTTATCATCCTTAATAAAGCATTCCATTAAGCATAGTTATTTAAGGTGACTTTTAATGAAACAGTGCTATATAAATTGATTTATTGAAAGCTTTAAAGAGTAAAAGAGCTTATGTAATAGCTAAAAATATTGATTAAAGCTTAATTTGCATAAAAGTAAATGACATAATTGTAAAAACATGATTTAAGGTAAACTCTGAATATTATTAAGACTGAAGAAGGATTCATTTGCTTTAAAAAAATTACATTAAAAAGACATTATAAAATAAGCTACTAAAAAGCTACTAAAATCTACATATCTCCTAACTCTATTTCGTATCCCACACTGTGTGATTTGCCTTCTATTTATAGTGATGGAGTAAAGCTTCTAGGTCCATGAGGAGCGTCCCACTGTATTCATCTTAGCCCTTGATTCCATATCCATCTATCTAAGCCCTTGATTTCTTTCCACGCAACATTGGCCAATGAGGGTGCTTAGGATCGCCAATGTGGCATAGTGGTGTCAGACATTGTCAGGCGTAGGTCTTCTAGAAGGGTTCAATTGAGCGTGTGGGTGGAAGGGTTTTACCCTGTGTTCGTTATAACTCTGTAAATAGGTGGGAAAGGAGACGGTGAATAGTAAATTTTGACAAAGGGAGGTTTGACTTGGATCTGGTTATAAATCTGTTTTGGGCTTTTGTATTATTAATTTGGGTTTTGGTAATGGATTGAGTTGGTTTTGGACTTATTTATAAGTGTATTTAGGGTTTTTAGATTTAGGCTTAGGTTTTTTTAAAATACAATATTAATGGGCTGACCCGGCCTAATAAAATAGGTACCGGTTGGCCCATTAAGGATGTATACGCCTTCGGCTTTGATTTCTATCGCTCTTTCGATTCTCGTGCTCGGTTTTGCCTGTTTTGCTTCGTTTTTGTTCGTTTTTGACATATCCGTTACCTGGACGATGCATATGACAAAACACACATATACAATGTATTTTACATGTATTTTTGGTCTTTTAAGCTCATTTTAATAAGGTAAAATGATATGTGATTAAACACATATCACTTCCAAAATGGCTAATGTTTCTAAATCGGTTTCCAAATTAATTTCAATACCAAATGATGAGTTTTCGCATGATAATTCTCTAAGTGTTGCATAAAAATTTCTAAATGAGGTAAAAGGCACCATTGTGACTCTTCAATATGTTGTAAAACAAAAACTGACTTTAGATATACACAATTGATCATCTACTGCTCATCAAGAGATTCAAAAAATTGTAATAAATGAAATTTTCCCTATCATTAACCAAGTTGATGGTAGAGTTCAAAATTTTGAAATACAATTTTTGAAAAAAGAAGCTAAATTTTTTTAAGACTTCAAATAAGCACAAGGCTTTGGAATATAAAATCACGCGTCTCTTGAGAGCTGTTGTTAGTCAGGATATTATGTCTATTGTGCAAAGTAATTCTGTTGTAGATACATCAAATCTTCAAACTGAGCTTGATCGTACAAAAGAAAAACTTGAAACTTGCATTATTAAAAAGGAAAAAGAATATGCTATTCATTGGAATGATTGGTATAAAAATGTGAGGAATATAAACATGACAAGATTTCGTTTGATAAAGCTTATAATGACATGCAACAAAAGATCGAACAGTTGCAAGCTCAGTTGGGAGATCTCGAGGGTAAGAGTAAGGATGCTCCATGTATATGAGACACCCTTGATCTTTTGTCTCAGAAACTAGATAATGAGAACGTGGAATTAGAGTTTTAGGTTTTGAATTATGCTAAAGATATGCACCACCTTAAGAACATATAAGAAACTCTTTGGACTATATCAATGTAAACAGGCTCAAACTAAAATCATAATGACTCTTTGCAAGGAAAATTAAATGGTACGATTTATGAAAATGACTAAGTTAAGTTAGCCTAGTTATTTGATAAGGTTTCTGAAAAATGGCAATATAACAAACCCGCAATTTATATCAATGTATTTTCCATTATTAAATTATATGCAATGGGTAATATCCATCTATTATAAATATTCACCTTCTTAAGGGGATTTTGTTTGCTTATCTATTAAGAACTAATGGCATCTTAAAGTAAACGAGCTCACGCAACCTCTATCAATGCCATCTATATCTATGTTTATATCATGTAAACATCCTAATATGTCAAGTCTATATCTTAATATCATTTTACCAAGTACATTATCCATTTAACGTACTTTTCAAAACATTATATCAAAACAAGCATTAAACGTAAACGTTTACATCAAAACCCTAAATTTATGTATGTTAACATATAAAAATGAATGTGTAAGCCTTCAATCATATGTACAAGTATCAATGCACCACATTTGAATATCTTTTCCCTCCTAAATCAAGTTACAACTTTCTAAAACACAATGTACAAGTCAATAATGCAAGAAAGTCAAATTAGGTCATTTTACCTCCTAAATCACTTTGGTTTCTTACCACCACTTTCACACACGGTACAAGCAAATTAATGCTGACTTTTTAACCTGTAAAAACTAAACCCTTATTTCATCCTTAACCCTAATCTAAAACCCTAAACCCAAAAAACAAAACCCTAAACCCTAATTTCACTTTCAACTAAAAACTAAACCCTAAACCTAAAACTAAGCCCTAAACCTTAATCCTAAGCCCTAATATCAATCCTAACACTAATCCTAAACCTTAATCTACCCTTAATCCTATCCCTAATCTACATTTTAAAACCCTAAACCCTAACTCAAAAGAAAAACCAACCCGACACCATTTTCTTTCCATTTTGACCCATTTTTACTCCTAAGCTAGCACTCTAACACCTCAAGCACCTCTACGACTCACCAAGCATCCACCCAAGTATCTTACAAGCACATCTATCACCTCCTTGTAAGCTACTTGTAAATAAAACACCTCCTTGTCCTTCTTTCTTAGTCGTGACCTCCAAATACCCCTTCTACACCTTCATGGCTAGTTCTAGCTTTCCTTACTCATCCTAATAGCCCCTCTTAGTCACCTTAACTAGCCTTGACACTAATCAAACTCAAAACTTAAGCACCTAGGGTGTTTTCACCCTATAAATACACAAACCAAAGCACCCTTTTCATTTCATCTCACACATCTCATATCATACCCTCAAATGGAATTCTAACCCTTCCATAGCAGCAATAGAAGATCAAGAGAAGTCTCTAAGCTCATAATAGTAGCCAAGAAGCAATAAAAATGAAGCCTTGAAGTTGTTACTAGGCGTACGAACTCGAAAACCTCATTTTGACAAATTTTAGCTCAAGTAAGCCTAAGATCTTGTTCCATAAGCTTTTATTCTGTAAAATAATGTTCATAATACTTCTAAGATCATATATGAATGCTTGTTTGAAGCTTTGAATCCTCAAACCCATGTGTTTTTGGTAAAAATCCTAAAAGCGACCCGTTTTGATTTTCTAGCTAAAGAATCTTTTTTCTAAACTTTCGTTATGTTAAAACATCTTATTTTAGCTTATACTAATAAGCTATAACCTGCAAATATCATTTGGAATCTTAAAATAACCTTGCATGGCTTTTTGGACTTGTTTTGCAAAAGTTTCCATGCATAGGGGTATATATCGTAACTTTCTGAAATTTATTACTAAAGGGGCTGAAAATGTTATTTTCTTAAAGTTATAACTATAAGGACCTATTTTACCAAGTTTCAAAGTTAAAGGTTTAATATATATATATATATACTTTATATATAAAGGATTAAACTTGTAAAAGTTTATAAACCAGGGATATATATTGCTAATTTTGCAAACTTATAAAATATTATATTTTTATATTAGTTATAAAAATATATATATAAATTATTCTAGCTTTTGAAGAAACTTAAAACTATAATGTATCACATTACTAGGGAGCTTCATGTGAGAGGTTTCATTTGGGTATATGTTTTAACGAGTTTGCTGGATTTACAATTTAAAGTGTCCTGGCTCCTCAAACGTTTACTACATGACCTCTTAATTAAAATGGCCCGAACAGTGATACAATATTTCAATAATAAATCCAATCAAATTGATATTTCATTATGACATAAAACATATCCAATCAAACTAAGACTTGACATATTACCCAGGTTGTGTGACGAAGCCGTTACTTTCATTTCATATACTTTTGCCATCAATCAGATTTCTCTGTACTGTTAAGGTGAGTTCATAGCCTCGCATTTTAAATCTTTTTAATACTTTATAAACCAGTGAGTGGGATACATGCTCAATTGTTTTTAATATACACAAGTACTTAAAACCGATATTGTGAGTTCATAGCCTCGCATTTTAAATCTTTTGAATACTTTATAAACCCGCGAGGGGGATACATGCTCAATTTTCCTTAATATACACAAGTACTTAAAACCGATATTGTGAGTTCATAGCCTCACTTTTAAATCTCTTGAATGTTTTCATAAACC
>BQNB010005336.1:0-102650 GCA_026074375.1 Tanacetum coccineum | reverse complement strand
GCACATGTTAACAAAGCCTCAAGCTTTTTATGATAATATACACAAACAAGCTCTAGGTTATTAGAATCCATTTTATCTTAAGAAAGCTTAGCAGATTAAACCAACCTTGTATGATGGTATTGTTATTTCTGCTAAACATGTTGCTATGCCTGTGATTGATGATGAAGAGACATTGATTTTGGAAGAAGAGAGTCGATCAAAAATGTCTGAAAAAGGAAAGGATCCAGAGGTTATTAAAAAAACATTTCTCATAAACCTATTGATTATGAAAAATTAAATAGACTATCTAAAGATTTTGGGAAACGTTTTACTCTACAACAAGAATTGGCGGCTGAACAAGCTTTCTGGTTTCGTATATCCAATCCTACCATTGAATCTTCTAATAAACCACCTGTTAAAGTAGAAGTTCCCAGTGAACTACCTAAGGTGATTTTTTTGAATGCAAGCCTTAAAAAGCTTAAATTCCATCTCACCCAGTTTGACTTTGTGGTGAAGAAGAGGACAACACCTGATGCTCGCACAAAAGGTGAATGGGGGTTTGAACATACTAAAGCTGTTTTTACAATGAAATTATTCCATTTCTAAAATCTTTAAAAGACATCTTCAATGTGTTTGATAAAGATCTTCTAAATGAAATAATAGAAGTACAAACAATTTTTGACCAAATGGAAGTTGTTGTTCAACAGTCTTCAGATGATAAACAATGTTTGGAAATTGCTAAGAAAGAACTACTTTTAGAAAATGATCGACTCTTACAACAAATCTGTGAATATGGAAAGAAAAAGATATGAATTTCTTCTGACTGTGATGAATTATATGTCTTTGAATGGAGAATCTGTGAATATGGAAAGAAAAAGATATGAATTTGTGATAAGTGTTTCAATCTTGATGCTGAGCTTTTGAAATCACAAAATGCGCATAATGATCTTTTGAAAAGGTAGTCACAACTTGAAAAACATTGTGTTTCTCTTGAATCATCAATACAACTTAATCAAGAAATTTTTCAAAAAGATGAATCTTGTGATAATCAAAATGCTTTTGAAATTCTAGAATATTTTGAAAATAATGATTTGAAAGCTCAGCTACAAGACAAGGACACTACCATTTGTAAGTTGAAGGAAATTATAAAATCAATGAGAGAAAAGTCCAAGGAAGAGAATGTCAATTATGATTATTGTGAAATAGAGACAAAAAATGTGGATCTAGAAAATAGTGTGTCAAAATTGCTTTCGGAAAACGAGCGTCTTTGTAATGAAATTAAACATGTGAAACAGGTTTTTAAAGAACAGTTTGACTCAATAAAAAAGACACGTGTTTGTACTAAAGAACAGAGTGACTCTTTAATTGATAAACTAAACTTAAAATCTATTGAAAATGAGGATTTAAAAACTCAAATTCAAGATAAGGTTTTTATGATAACATCATTGAAAAACAATATACGAAAATTAAAAGGAAAAGAAATTGTTGATATTGTTGCACAAACACCATCTGCCTACACTATTGTTCCAGGCATGTTCAAGCTAGACTTAGAACCTTTAGCTCCTAGGTTATTGCAAAATAGGGAAGTTCACATAGAATACCTTAAGTATACTCAGGAACAAGCTGATATTCTTCGGGGAATAGTCAAACAAGCTAAAGTAAAACAACCTTTAGATAAAGAGTTAGAGTTTGCCTGTAAGCATGCCCAATGAATTCAAGAGTTACTTGTATATATTTGAGATGCATGCCCTAATTTGATTAAACTTAATGAGAAAAAGGTTGTTGTCACACCCAAAAACAAGGTCAAGAAAGTTAGGTTTGTTGAACATCTCACATCCTCAAGCAACATTAAACAGGTAGAGTTATCTACAACATCAGATTCTAACACGCTTGTGTTGCCTCTACAGGATTGAAGTGTTCTACTAGTAATTGTGGATCAAAGCCTACATGCAGTAAAAAGAATGATAGGATCTCGCAAACACCAAGTAGGAACATGAAAAATAAAGTAGAAGCCCAACCTAGGAAAGTTAATAAAAAGAATAATGTTGTTGAACCTATTCTTGATGTAGATGTTAAGCATTCACTGTCTAAAGCGAATTCTATTTGTGCTACTTGCAAGAAACATATGTTTGATGGTGTTCATGATATGTGTATTCTTGATTTTTATGGAAAATGTGAATAGCCGTGCTAAATCTGCTAAGAAACATAAAAAACAAAATATTTGGAAACCAACAGGCAGAACTTTCACAATAGTTGGTAACTCGTGCCCTTTAACTAAGATCACTTAAATTAACGTAGTGCCTCCTAAGAAAACCACTTCCCACTCAGTTGAAACACAAAAAACAGAGCTTAAAGTCTACAGCAGGAAACCCAAAAATATTAAAAATGTAGGTTCAAGTAAAAAAGCTAAGATTGTAGAATCTAAGAATGCTACCACTGGGAACCCAATAATACTTGGGGATCAAATGCTACAGATATTCCATTGTCTTCTTCTCTTGTCATGACATTTTGATATCGTATAAAATACGTACTAGCCGTATGTATATAATATTAAGTATCCCATTAGAAATAAGAATCACTTTAGGAAAAGTAATAATTAAATCTTTCGAAGTCGTATCCCAACGAGAATTGAATTTGAGATTTATGTTAATGTTTATCGTTTGATGCTTGAATATCTTTAGTTTTGTTTTGGTTTTTTTTACTAATAAAATAATAAACTATAAACTATATTATAACTAAATAATAATAATAAGCAAGACAAATAGATCTAAGATATGAATAAAAACAATATGCTTGTCAAGTGAAGTGAATCGATCTTTAAATGTAAAATAAAGAGATAATAAAGAATTGGTACCCGTTTAAAAACCGTTTCCTCACAACGTTGGTTTATATTGAAAACAAGCCTTTATCTTGGTACAAATTACTTTAAATGATGATGAATTAACACCCGTAAAAGTATTATTTTCTCACGACGTTGGTCTATTTTGAAAACTATATCTTATATTGGTGTTAATTACTAGATTTGATGTTTGATTACTTCTCTGGCTTTTGCCCTTCGAAATATTCAAATAAGAAATCTAAATAATTCGAAAATTATTAATCAACAATTTACTTTTTATTCCACACTTAACACATAATCCATGGTCACTTAACAAGCATACTAAAACTACTCGCTAAACTTGGAAACTAATCTAACAATAATAGGCATAATTACGCTACAGATAACAACTAAAGCAACAATAATAATAACTAAGCTAAAAATGGCGATAAGCATAAAATAAAGAAAAAAAAGAGATAAGAAAAGGATGAAACCCGGAATTAGCTCGGCTTGACCCGGAGACAATAGATATGAACACATACTCCATAGTGCAAAATATAACCAAACTAATCCAAATCCCAATCCATAACGTCATAATCTCTAAACGTAAATAATGCTACTAACCAAAGTAGCAAATTGAACCAAAATTGTTTTTAATTTCTATGATGTCTGTTGCTATCCTATCTAATCAAATTCTACTCTAATTTGCTACACTAGTTCTACGAATAAAAAAAGAAAATGAATGATCAAAAAATTAAGATCCAAGATAGATGAGGCATCACGTGTGCTGCTTTATACCTATCTAATCTAAAATTAAAAAAAAGAAAAAAAAGAAAATGGAATGAATAAATCTCCTCGTCAGATCCCTCCTTTCTTCCATTTTATAACTTTCTTTTCTATCTTTCCCATCTTGCGTCAATTAGCAGCAGTATCAATTGGACTTGGGCTTTAGATTTTTAGGCCTTTATTTCCTGGACCTCAAATATTAAAAAATTGCTGCTGGGCTCGTGGGTATATGGGCTGAGTTGGGCTTGCTAACATGTCATAAATTGAATCTTTAATAAATATGGGTCAGTCCGACCCATATAAATGGTGTCGGGCCGGCCCAATAAAAGATGAAGGCACTGTCGGACTCGTAATCTTATGCTCTTTCCCATGGCATGATCGGGGGATTTTCACGACTTCATCTTGGCTTTGAATAATAGTTAAACTTGATTGAATCGAGCCCGATAATTCCCATTTTTGCTTAGTTTTCAATCCGTTTTACCTGCAAGACATAAAAATATCAAACAAACATATTTGCAATATAATTAAGCATATTTTAGTATTTTTTTTGTCCGATTAATAGTGTTTTACGGGGTATAAATGATATGTGTTTAAGCACACATCAAATTCCCCCACACTAAGCCATTGCAGGTCCCACATGCAATGTTTATAAAACACGCCCGAAAATAAATAATTAAAACCCCCTTAACTTATGACCTTTCACAATCGAGCAAAAACAGAAAAGGTCCATTAAGAAGGTTTGAAAATCATTTATTTGTAAAGCGCTTCCGTTTTAACCACTTATTCATTAATAGATAAAAACTACGATAAAAATTAAATAAAATTATTTAAAAGGCTTTAAGAATGGGAGTTCGTCATCCTTGATTTTTCACAATCCCCAAACTAAGCTTAAAACGAAATCACAGCCAAATATAATATTAGATGCTAACACTACTCATAAATATTAATTGTGTAAGTATAAACTTAACTTTTTGCTCCCATTATTCCTAAATCCTCTAAGTATTATATTATTATTTTTATTATTGACAAATAAATTATGTCCTTATTAATATAAAGTAAACCCGGTTTAGACCATAATTATTTTGAAATCCTTTCTTAAAGAGACGATATGGTGAGAATAAGGTCCACATTAAGGTTCTAATTTCGCACGATTTAGGGGTTATCCTTTTTATTTCATCTGAAACAACTCAACTACTAGTCTAGAGACGGAGGCTTTATTTAGATAACCCCAAAATCGAAATTTGGCTTTATTATTATTATTATTATTGCAACATTATTAAACCTCGGTCCTTTAAACAACTGCCACATCGGTATGCGTGCCGACCATGATCCAGGAGTCTTATTTCTACCTCGGTGAATTCCTCGACCTTTTAGAAGGCTGCAACATTGGTTGTGAGTCGGCAAGATGCATCAAACTTTTATCAGCCCACATTTTTTATTATTATTATTACCTCCACCCTTTAAACGACTGTCACATCGGTATGCGAGCCGACCATGATCCAGAAGTCTTATTTCGGCTTTGGTTTATCACATAATTATTATTATTAGCCAAATTTCAAGTCTTGTGGTCTTTTAACAACTACCACATCGGTTGTGAGCCGGCAAGAGGCAGTGTCTATTTCCCCATAACACTGACAAAACCTCGATGTGTACCTTACTTTCACCAGAAGGAATCTCTACGAAGGGATTTAAACTAAAAATCATAAAAACCAAAGTAACTTTATTTATTTAACAATTATATAACGTTTATTAAGCTGGTGGGAACAAAAAGCCACAATTAACCTCTATGAGCTCTAAAGAGATCCAACTACTCTACGCTTATGAGCTCTAAAGAGATCCAACTACTCTACGCTTAGCATCTAACTTATATTCAACTCTATCATTTTTTGCTCTTTGCAAAATTTTAAAGTTAAGCAAACGCTAAGTCTTGAAAGTTAAGGGGAAAGCTAGATTTTAAAACTCGGTCAAGTCAAAAGCTACCTAGTTCTACGGGCCTACTTATTTCTATATTTTTATATTTTCATCATTTTTTTTTTCATTTTTTTTTAATATATAAAACAATAAAATTTTAAAATTTTGGTCAAAAACGGGGTTGCGCGGGAACACAGACAGGCAGCAGGCAAGATCATATTTTGATAGAAATCCCCCCCCCCCTCACTTAGAACCGAACATTAGCTTCAATGTTCAAAAATGTCGGGTTTTACCCCCACACTTAAGGACGAGAAAGGAAAAGCTATTAATTCCAAGTGTGAAAGGAGAAACAATAAATATACATGATCGGGATTAAGGATTCCAAAATAAGAAAAAGATCGAGGACCGGATGATTGGAGGATTGAAAACAAACACGGGTCTTCATGATCTTAAGGAGTCCTGCAAACAAAAACGGGAAACCACGAAACACAACATGGAGAGAAGCACTCCCCCCATACTTATTCATTACTAATACTACTACTAAACTAATATATTATTACTATTAAGAAAGATAAAACAAGAAAGATAACACGGGTTGCCTCCCGAGAAGCGCTTGTTTTTGTTCGAGTCTCTAGCTTGACCCTAGTGTTATTTCATTTTAGGTCCATGGTAAAATCCATCACCCGATGTGAGGTGAGGATGGTAATAACAATACATCACCTCCTTAGGTGAGTATGCAGCAGGACGGGGTGATGGAATATGATGAGAACTAAAAGAAGGGGTCTCCATCACCCTCGTCTTCCTACCCGACTGTGTCAGAGAGAAGAATGGATCAAATCTTTCCACTTCCCTTAAGCAAATCTGCTTAGGATCAGGAAGTGGTGGAACTAGTGAGGAGGACTCTGTAGGTAACAATGCTTGGATACATCAGAAGATGTATCATCATTAAGCAATTGCTCAAAATAAAGAATGTCACCCTCTGAATCGTAATACCTATCATCAATATCAGTAGAAATTGAATCGTCTAGGCCGATCTCAGTGGTGAGCTCCTCAAAAAGGTCACTAGTCTCAGATGATCTAGACATCGAATCAGAATTACCTAAAGGTTCATCAAACACTCTTGGGACAGGGACATGGTCATTGGCTAGTAAACATTCTAGTTCTTCTATGTCTCTAATAGGATTGAAGTCAATATCCCTATCCCCCGTTAAGAGGGTATCTAAATCATCTCTCAAAAGTAAATCGATCTTTTCATCTCCCAAAACAACTAGGTAGGGTGAGGGCAGTGTGACTAGCAAAGTGGACTCATCAATAACTGGAGTCAACTCAGGGAGGTCCAGACTACTAATGTCCTCAAACTCCTCATCAAAAAGCGGGTTATCATAACATAAGGTAGAATCATCATTAAAGTCAAAGAGAGGGTTTGAGAAAGTCACATCATAAGATACAGGTTTTGAATCATCACCTAAAGGCTCATCAGACATTCCTTTGGTTAAACTCGGATTTTTGAGTAAATGATTAAAAAGTTGCTTAACCAAATGCCTAGGCAAGCCAGCTACATCCACATTCTCCATCAAGAAGTCGACTACATATTCTCCTAAAGGTGAATTGATATCAAAATCTACTTCCCCATTATCAGTAGGGGGCAAAGGTGTAGTAGCAGGCATATCATACTCTAAAATACTATCAGATGTCACCTCAGACTCCCTTAGGATTAGGACAAAATCATCAACACTAAACTTTATGAATTCGTCAGTTTCCCTTGCGGGAATAGTGCTAATAACCTCATCCCCCATTAAGAGGGTATCTATAGGCTTCATGGTAGCTAAGAACGGTATGGATGGCGTGTATGCAGGAGGTGTGACAGGAGCGGTATAATGATCACTTAAACATTTCTCCTTGTCATAAGTCACCTCCGTGTAATCGTTACTCCCCTCAGATTCATTTAGAACAATAGGGGAATTAGGCATTTGAGTTTTAAGCATCTCCTCTAAAATACGGTTATTTTCCTTGCATGTATGCATAAGACTATCAAAAATCAAATCCTGAGGGGGCGACTGGTCAATATGGTACTGTGGAGGTTGGTCAAAACAAGGAAAGTCATAATTGTTACCAGGATTAGGCTCATAGACAAGCTGGTTCCTGGTTTGACAATCAGAGCTATAATAAGGACCTCCACAGACCTCACAGCAGTCTAACTGTTATTGCTGATACGAAGAATTGAATGGAGGTTGGTCATCACTATAGTTTTGATTGTAACAAGGACCCTGATCATAGAAGGGCATGTTCCCTGCTTGGCAATCATTACTATAATGTGGACCTCCATAAAACTCACAACAATTGAACTGTTGTGTCTGACTCGGAGAATAGAATAGAGGTTGGTTAAAACCAAAGTCTTAATTATAACAGGGACCCTGATCAAAGACGGGTGTGTTTCCTATTTGACAATCAAAACCCGGGTGAGGGTTCCCTCCACAAAACTCACGCGAGTATGTCTCGTATTGGTGATGTGGAGGTTGGTTGAAGAAGTTAGGAGTATCATTATAAGAATAAGGATTTGAGTCATAGACAGACTCATCTTCGGATCCTACACTGCTACAGCCAAGACAATTTCCACCATTAAACGGACCTCCACAACACGAGCAACCAAAATGGTTATAAGAAGACATGTCGGAGAATTAAACGGATAAGAGGATAAAGAAGATAAGAATTAAATGAAATAAGAGGATAAAGGATAATATTTTTGATATTTAATATATATATATATATGAGAAAATAAAATAGAATTGAAAAATATTTTTGGAATTTTTTTTATATATAATAATACGAAAATAAACTTTTCGAAGAAATAATCTTCAAGGCACTAACTCGAAACACCAACGTAAAAATCGTACAATCCTCCCCGGCAACGGCGCCATTTTTTGAAATCGTAATAAATACGTACTAGACGTATGTATATATTATCAAGTATCCCGCTAGAAATAAGAATCACTTTTAGAAAAAGTAATAATTAAATCTCCCGGAGTCGAATCCCAACGAGAGTTGAATAGAGATTTACGTTTTTATGTTTTCTTAATGAGCTTGATAATCTTTTAGTTTTGTTTATTAAATTATACTAATGGTCTATATATAATAAACCTAAATCATAAAAATCAAGATAAAAAAAACAAAGATATAAACATAGAAAAGAATATGCTTGAACAAGTGATTCAGAAAATATCAATACACTGTGAGATAAAAAGATAATAAAGAATTGGTACCCGTTTAAAAACCGTTTTCTCATAACGTTGGTTATATTGAAAACAAGCCTTTATTTTGGTACAAATTACTTTAAATGGTGATAAATTAACACCCGTAAAAATATTATTTTCTCACGAAGTTGGTCTATTTTGAAAATGATATCTTATATAAGTATTAATTACTAGATTTGATGTTTGATTATTTCTCCGGCTTTTGCCCTTCGAAATAATCAAATAAGAAATCTAAATAATTTGAAAATTATTAATCAACAGTTCACTTTTTATTCCACACTTAACTCACTAGTCGCAACTCACTTAACAAGCATATAAAAATCTACTCGCTATATATCATAACTAAGTTAAAATCAACAAATAAAGCAACAATAATAAAGAATAAGCTAAACATAATGGAATAAAATAGATAAAGAAAAAGGATTAGAGGTACCAAATTTCGGATAATAACGAGCAAAACGGCACCATAACTCACAACACCATTAAAAATACCCATCTCCAATTCAATACCCAAATCATCTCATGATAACTTCATAACCACAACTCAATCAATGACAACTAATTTTGCATATGTATTTTTTTATATTTAATTTTTTTTCGTAAACTAAAACTTCCGAGCTTGATAAAAGTGATTTCGTTTTCAAATATTTAAAACAAGTACTTTTTTATACCACTTTTACTAAAAGAAAACAATGAAATGAAAATTTGGACATCATTAAAAATAAACAGATTGTAAAAAGATTTTAATATCTAATGTTGTATATAAATCATTTAATGACACAACCAAGATAAAAGCATGAGAAATTAAAAAAATGCAAAAAATGGTTGTCTCTTATCTCTTCGTAGAAGCAGAAATCAACATAAAAACGTTTATCATCTAATGAATTAAAACTAGAGAAAACTACAATTTTGGTCCACTATCTTTAGCCTACCCGGGTATAACACTTTTGGTCCATTTTTAAAAAAATTTTCGGGTTTAAGCAAAAATCCCAGTATATCCATTTCCACATTTGAGCCAAAGCTAACAATTTGCGTTAAATCTGATTTTGCATCAAATGTGAAATGGATACTCGGGTTTTGAGGCATCAAATGTGAACCACAAATGTTAATTTGGCTTCAAATTGAAATCGGTACTCGGTTTTTTGGCTTAAACCCGCAAATTTTTAAAAAAATGAACCAAAAGTGTTATACCCGGTAAAGATAGTGGACCAAAATTGTAGTTTTCTCTTAAAACTATCTAAAATGTAGCATCTAATGATGAAAGTATTTAATTAGAAAAAAAATGATTAACTAAAACTTTGATATTAAAAATTAAAATTGATAAAACCAAAACCATAAATTAATAGGGAGCCATCATAAAACCATAGATTTATAACAAAGTTTACTAATTAAAACTATTTTTTTAGCTAATCTAAACTAAAAATAAAAAAATCTAAGAAAGAAAGAAAAAAAATGAGATTCCCCTTTGGCGGCGTTTCCCCTTCCCTTTATAAACCATTTTGTATGAATTAAGCAGTAATACAATTCCATATTTTGGGCCTATGATTTCTTGGGCCAATGACTTAACTTTCCATTTTTAGGCCAAGCTTGCTTTAGATTTAGGTCATACTTCTATACCTGTTGGGCCGAGTATCCCATACTTCAATCATTAATCTTAAGCTGGTCCATTAGTATTGGGCTGAGTTTACATTAACCGGGATAAGTATTCATTACTAAGTCTTGGACTTTAATGGGTATGGGTCGGTTCGACCCATATAAATGGAGTCGAGCCGGCCCAATAAGAGATTAAGGCACCGTCAGACTCGAATTTTCCTGCTCTTTCCAACGGCATGCTTGAAGAATTTTTTCGACTTCGTCTTGACTCGAATAATTAATAAACTTGATCAAATCGAACTCGAAAATTCCCGTTTTTGCTTTGTTTTCAATCCGTTTTACCTGCAAGACATAAAAATACCAAACAAACATATTTGCAATATAATTAAGCATATTTTAGTATTTTTAGACCGTTTATAGTGTTTTACGAGGCATAAATGATGTGTGTTTAGGCACACATCAATTAGCCTAGACTATAACCTAAGATTCGTCGTTTAGTTGCGTATAGGATTTATGTGCGCGGTGTTCCGCTTTTGTGTGCTTTTATGTTATCGCAGTTTGGTGCTTTAGTTATGTCAGTCATTGAAATGTGTGAGCTCAATATTAAATATGCCTGGGAAAGGATACGAATATAAGTATGGTGGCCAACGTAGTTATAAGTGTATCACAACTCACTCATACTTAATGATGTTGTTCACACAAATCGATATTGACACCTTAAGGTGGCGTTATGTGTATTTCTGTATATATATATATATATATAATTAGATATACTATATATATTATATAGATATATACTATATTATACTATATATAATATTCATATATATATCTATATATTGATATATGCTCTATATTATATAGTAAGACTGTTTATATATATGCAAAGTCTTTCCTGCCTGCCAATACGTTTGCCCATGTATCTCTGGATAGATAATGACGCAAGGTTTGAGGACCTGAAGTGCTGGCCGGGCCTGCTGACGAATCCTAGGGGGGGGAACGGGTGTAGGGGTTGGTAGAGGTGGAAAGGGTAGAAGACCTAGGGAAGGTAATGATGAGCGTGTTGATGATTTGAATGGTCAAGGAAATGACCAAGGTATGGGAGCTAATGGGGGTGTAGAGGGAGTCAATGGGAATGTAGAGGAAGCTAATGGGGGAGCACCCGACTTCTCAATGATTATTTCCTAACAATTGCATAACCTCTTGCCTGCCATGTTGGCTCAGGTTAGTAACCAAGGAAATGTTGGAAATCATAATGGTAATGTGGTTAATGAGAACGTTCAGGAGAACGTTGGGAATGTGATAGTGAATGGCAACCGGGTAGGTTGTTTATATAAGGAGTTCTTAGCTTGTAACCCTAAGGAATATGATGGTAAGGGATGTGTTGTAGTTCTTACTCGATGGATCGAGAAGATGGAGAATGTGCAAGATATGAGTGGTTGTAGTGTTAACCAAAAAGTGAAATACAGTGCTGGTTCATTCGTGGGTAAGGCTTTAATGTGGTAGAACTCTCAGATCCGCACGCTAAGCCGAGAAGTTGCTGTTAGTATGTCATGGAATGACTTTAAGTTTATGATGATACAAGAGTTTTGTCATAGTCATGAGATGCAAAAGTTAGAATCTGAGTTGTGGAATCACGCCATGGTCAGGGCTGGCCATGATGCGTATACTGATAGGTTTCATGAGTTAGCTAGGTTAGTTCCACATTTGGTAACTCCAGAGAGTATGATGATTGAGAGGTATGTGTATGGCCTTGCTCCATAAATTCATGAGATGGTAGCAGCAACGGAGCCCAAGACTATACAAAAGGCTATGCAAATTTCTGGTGCACTGACCGATGAGGTTGTGAGAAATATATCAATTAAGAAGGTCGAGAAAAGAGGGAATGTAGGGGAACCTAGCAAGGATAAGAATGGTAGGGATGATAATAAGAGGACTAGGACTGGGAATGCTTTTGCTACTACTGTAAACCCTGTAGGAAGAGAGAATACGGGTACTTGGCCCAAGTGTACCACCTACAACTCCTACCATGCACCCGGAGGGCCATGTCGCATATGCTTCAACTGTAACCGCCCGAGTCATTTGGCAAGGGATTGTAGAGGTGTGTCAAGGAATATGAATCATGTTAATGCTAGAAACCTAAATGTTATGGCATGTTATGAGTGTGGTAGTACCGACCATGTTAGGCCAGCTTGTCCTAGGTGGAATAGGGCACAAGGACCGGGAGAAAATCGTCCAAATCAAGTTGTTGCTAATAACGTGGGTCAGGTTTGTGGAAACCAAGGGAACCAGGCTAGGGGTAAGGCATTCATGTTGGGAGTAGAGGAAGGTCGCTAGGATCAGAACATTATGACGGGTACGTTTACTTTAACAATCATTTTTCCACTACCTTATTTGACTCTGGTGCCAACTATAGTTTTGTTTCCACTACTTTCATACCTCTGTTAGGCTTAGAACCCAACAATTTAGGTTTCAGATATGAGATTGAGATAGCTAGCAGGCAGCTAGTAGAGATTGATAAGGTTATTAAGGGGTGCAAACTAGAAATCGAGGGTCATGTCTTTGACATTGACTTGATACCTTTTGGGCATGGGAGTTTTGATGTAATTATAGGTATGGACGGGTTGTCTAATTATAAGGCTGAAATAATTTGCCATGAGAAGGTGGTGCAGATACCACTACCGGATGGCAAGGTGCTCAGAGTATTAGGAGAAAGACCAGAAGAGAAAGTGAGACGTTTGATGAGTGTTAAGGCTAGTGATAAGAAACAAGAATAGATTTTTATAGTTAGAGATTTTCCTGAGGTATTCCCTGATGATCTATCTGGATTACCGCCTATTCGGGAAATTGAGTTTCGGATTGAGTTAATCCCTGGAACAACGCCGGTAGCCAAGTCTCCTTATCGTTTGGCACCTTCTGAATTGGAGGAGTTGTCAGGACAACTTAAGGAACTCCAAGACAAAGGTTTTATTCGACCAAGTTCGTCGCCTTGGGGAGCACCGGTGTTGTTCGTTAAGAAAAAGGTTCTTTTAGGATGTGTATTGATTATAGAGAATTGAACAAGTTAACTGTTAAGAATCGTTATCCACTTCCTAGAATTGATGATCTATTTGACCAACTACAAGGGTCGCAGTTTTTCTCAAAGATAGATCTTAGGTCTGGACCATCAGTTGAGAGTGCATGAGGATGACATTCCAAAGACTGCGTTTAGAACTCGTTATGGACATTTCAAATTCACCGTAATGCCCTTTGGTCTGACTAACGGACCAGCAGTATTTATGGATTTGATGAATAGAGTTTGTAGGCCTTATCTTGATAAGTTTGTGATAGTGTTTATAGACGATATCTTAATCTACTCTAAGAATCAAGAGGAGCATGTAGAACATTTAAGGTTAGTATTGGGATTGCTAAAAAAGGAGAAACATTATGCTAAGTTTTCTAAGTGTGAATTCTGGCTAAGAAAAGTGCAGTTTCTTGGGAATGTGATAAATGGTAATAGGATTCATGTAGACCCTAGTAAGATTGAAGCTGTTAAGAATTGGAAAGCCCCTAGAACTCCGACTGAGGTTCGTTCATTTTTAGGATTGGCTAGATATTACCGTAGGTTCATTGAGAACTTTTCTAAGATAGATAGGTCTCTTACTATCTTGACTCATAAATGTAAAACTTTCAATTGGGGTGAGGAACAGGAATTGACATTTCAAACCTTGAAGGATAAGTTGTGTAATGCGCCTGTTCTAGCTCTCCCCGATAAACCAAAAGACTTTGTGGTATATTGTGATGCGTCCAGAATAGGACTAGGTTGTGTGTTAATGCAAAGGGGTAAAGTGATAGACTATGCGTCTAGGCAGTTGAAAATTCATGAGAAGAATTATACTACCCATGATTTAGAGTTGGATGCGGTCGTGTTTGCACTTAAGATTTGGAGACATTATCTGTATGAGACAAAGAGTGTCATATATATGGATCATAGGAGTCTTCATCATATCTTTAGTCAGAAAGAGTTGAATATGCGATAGCGTCACTGAATAGAGTTGTTTAGTGATTATGACTGTGAAATTCGCTACCATCCTAGTAAGGTGAATGTGGTGGTTGATGCCTTAAGTAGGAAAGAAAGAGTAAAGCCTAAGAGAGTTAGAGCTATGAATATAACCCTTCAGTCGAGTATCAAGGATAAGATACTGACGACCCAGAAGGAGGTTGTGGATGAGTTTGCAGGATTGCAGAAAGATTTGGATGAGATGATAGAACAGAGAAGCGATGGAACCTTATACTACCTGGATCGAATATAGGTACCTTTGAAGGGTGAGGTGAGAACCCTGATAATGGATGAAGCCTATAAGTCGAAGTACTCTATACACCCAAGTGCTGATAAGATGTATTATGATTTGAGAGATAGGTATTGGTGGCCTGGAATGAAAAAGGATATAGTTGAGTATGTTAGTAAGTGTTTGACTTGTCTGAAGGTTAAGGCTGAGTATCAAAGGCCATCTGGCTTGCTCCAGCAACATGAGTTTCCCGTATGGAAATGGGAAGGAATAGCTATGGATTTTGTGACTACGTTGCCTAGGACTAGTAGTGGGCATGACACAATCTGGGTCATTGTGGACCGCTTGACTAAGTCTGCTCATTTTCTACCTATGCGTAAGGATTATAAGATGGAAAGGTTGGCTAGATTGTATTTGAATGAGATAGTTACTAGACATGGTGTGTCAATCTCGATTATATCGGATCGTGCTAGTCGTTTCACATCGAGGTTTTGGCAGTCAATGCAAAAGGCATTAGGAACCCGTTTAGACATGAGTACGGCTTATCACCCTCAAACTGATGGTCAGAGTGAGCGTACTATTCAGACTTTGGAAGTCATGCTTAGAGCGTGCGTCCTAGACTTCGGGGGAAGTTTGGATGTTCATCTTCCGTTGGTTGAGTTTTCGTATAACAATAGTTATCATTCAAGTGTGAGATGTACTCCATTTGAGGCATTATATGGTAGAAAGTGTCGTTCGCCAATTATGTGGGCTGAGGTGGGAGAAGGGCGGTTGATAGGACCTGAGTTAGTGGAAGAGACTACTGAGAAGATCTCGCAGATTAAGGATAGACTTAAGGTTGTGCGTGATTGTCAGAAAAGTTATGCTGATAAAAGGAGAAGGCCTCTAGAGTTTAGTGTAGGTGACTATGTCTTGCTCAAAGTGTCGCCTTGGAAAGGCATGGTACGCTTTAGGACGAAAGGGAAGTTAGCACCTAGGTTTGTTGGACCATTTAAGATTGTTGAGAAAGTGGACCCTGTGGCCTATCGGTTAGATTTGCCTGAGGAGTTGAACGGTGTTCATGACACGTTCCATGTGTCAAACCTTAAGAAGTGTTTTGCTGATCCAACACTGCAAGTGCCTTTGGATGAGATTCGAGTTGATGCTAAGTTGAATAATTGTAAGAGATTGTGGATTTTAGTTATGATTTGGGACACCACTCGAGTTGTTCAAGGTGGATGGTCGTCATAGCACTTGGAGTTTTTGCAATGTAGTTTTCTTTATTTTGTACCTTGTGTTATGATTGATCATTATATTGCATTCCTGAGTTTCCGCCTTTGTCAGGGTGTGACAAATAACTTAGCATAAACCAAAGTATTATGCTAAGTTAACAACTATGCTAACTAACTGAACTGTGTTGAGGGACTTAGTTGATTTTGTAGGCTAGGTAGTTTTGTGAATGATGAAACATTAAGTGTATAAACGTAAACCCTACTCCTTTACAAGACTCTCAATTTATAGTTCTAAGGTAGGGTCAGACCCACATAGGTGATAAGTGTGTGTCTCTAAGTTTACTAAACAAGTACATTCGTACACTTGTCTTTATTACAAATTCTAATCTAGGTAAGGGGACAACACACTTTATAAGGTCAGTGATGACACTGACCTTGTTCTTATACCCTATTTAGAGTAGTTTGACTTAAGGGGATAAGTACTTGATCTTATCCGTTCAAACTTATCTCGCCTATTCTTCAGTCTCTAAGTCTTCTATGTCTTCATTATACTGAGGAGATCATATGGGGTTCTGTAAGCTTATTGCCATAGTTCACTGAACCCATCACCTTCTTCTGTGGTTCATAGACTTCATTTACTAAGTACCGCCTTACTGAATGGTTGAGTCTTTCTTCTTAGACTTAGGTTGAACACTTGAAGGTAACTCACTGAATGACTATTTATTCAGTGACCTGAGTAATGTTCAAGGATGGATAACACTTAGGATATTTTTGATTCAAATCCAAAGTGAAAGATCATTGGGCACTGAATTGGCCGAACACATAATTATGCATCTAGTCTTTGTGTTTTAGGCTAAAAATAATCTAGTGTAATTCCCTTTAACAATCTTCCCCTAATGTGGTGGCATACGGGATTATTTACAATGTATACTACAAGTACAAATATAAGTAAAAGCATTTCAAAGATCTGCTAAAGCTGAAGATGTCTGCAGTTTTATTTGTCTCTAACACGTACTCCAGCTTGCATCTTTCTTCACTTATAGATGTATAAACTGGATTAACCTCCCTCTAGTTCATACTGCATGTCTTCAAGCAGCTTTCTTCATCAACTTCTTTTTGTCAAAGTTTCTGAATCAGCTTCCCCCAAACTTACATCTATATGAAGTAGATCTGAAACTTTGATGTATTCGACATATCTTCTAACTATAACACTTTAAGCACGCAACATAATTTGTAGAAGATGAAGTAAACCACACTAAGCAGCAAATCAGACTTCTTCATTGAGGATAAGCAGCAAATCCGTTCAGAGGAACATGCAAGAAATGAGCAAGATCTTCTCACGTATGTACATACTTCACACAAAACAACCGGTAGAAGTTGAAATTATAACACCAAAGTCAACTAAGTCCCGAATGTTATATACACCAAAGTTAATTAAGTCCTGGATGTATACATTTCGTCCCTGTGATTGTTGCGATTTATTAAAATATTCAACAAAAAGAGAAAATATCTGAAGAAAGTTGAAAAGGCATATGACAAGGACACATGTCTTCCCCTGATTATATTCGATATCATCAAAATAATCATAACCTGTGTACGCCCGAATACTCAATAATACAATCATGTGTGAAGTATCATAAGTCTGGTTAAGCTTAAAAATATCTCGTGACAATAACTGCCGATAAAAAATCTCTATTCTTTGCCCCTCTGACTAATTCATTTCCAACCTTTTATCAATTCAGTCGACTATCTATAATGACTACTGATGGTGAAAACCTAATATTACATACTTGAGACTGAAGTAGAATTACTCAAACTTTTGTCTTATGTCTTGTACTTTCCACGTGACTTTAAACTTATACTGAATACTATAACGTAATTCCTTTAAGTATAGGTAGACCTAAGGCTCTTGACAAATCCTCAATTGTTTGAGACGCTAAGAACTATAATGTAACTCCTTTAAGTGATAACAAATGTGCGCATTGAGCGCCAACTTTTGCGTTTGTAGATCACACATTGCAAGATCTGTCAAGTCTTAATCAACATCGGTTATAAGCTCAAACAAGTTATCTTTAAAGTCATCATCCAACCAACCCTGACTATTAAGATATGATAAGACCACGCACCCGTGAAATTCTACTTCAACTTTAAATATGTGGTAAAAAATTATCCCCGAAGATATTTCTTGCAGTTAAATCCCAAAACTAGCCTTTTGAACAGTTTAAGTGAATCTTTGATAAGGATCTTTTAAGTGATAAGTGATGTTTGTGTTTTAGTTCATCCGTCGTAATTCATGGTAAAATTCGGTTTAACAATAAAAGCCCAACTATCAATTAAGTACTCATGATCCAAAACCATATGAATTTTTCAACTTATATACCGGCCCAATCCAAACTTATCAATGCAACCAAAGATATCAAATTGAATCATCTGGTTCAAATTAAATATAGCCCAATGCATTTTCAGATATAGGGATATACAACACAACCCTAACAGTTTATCTACATTTCTTTATCTCATACTCACAACCCTTATCTCAAAACATCTGCCCCCTACTTCTTTCATTTATGTGCCATCACCAAACCTCATCTTATCATACAAAGATAAAAACACACCACATCATATACCCTCATCTTTCTTCTCAACTTAAGTGCAGCCCTAAAAGCTCAATCATCCATATCACACTAAACACAAACCACTATCTATTGTTTGAATTTGAAACCTCATGAAGGACCTTTTAAAGGTTTTAGCTTCAAGATTTTGATTAAGGTCTCGGTGGTAGGTTTGTTTGTTTGTTTCTGTGTGTCTTTCGAAAGAAAGGAAGATAATAATAGTTTTGTTGTGTGTCTTTCTTTGAGATTTTCGTACATGCAAAAAGAAGTATACTTTTTAAAGATCTGTAATGGTTTTTTATCCCATGTTTTTGATCTTGTGAGGTCTTAATCTTGAATGTAAAACATGAATGGTATATACCGAGATCTTGTTTATTGATTTATCTCGTTTTGAATCTTATGTGTGTTGCTGAGATAAGTTATGGTTTGACTGTGAGGAGGATAGGAATTAGGATAGTATGGATTTGGTCTTGGTTAGTTGTTGGCTGTGATGAGTTAGGAAATAGGAATAGGTGAGAAAAGTGGTTCGTTGTTGCTGGTTATGTTGTATGTACTTTCTCTACTTCTCATGCCGTTATTCTGTTTTTTTTGTTGGTTTCGGTGAAGATGATAACACATTTGTGGTTTTTCTTTGTTACGGTTATGGATTCGGTATAATGTTGGTTACAGTTCCAAAAGTATTGACTAAAAGCGGTATAAAAAACCATTTCCAAAACCTTTTCTGAAACCATGCCCGAAAACCCAATTTCGAAACCATTTTTCGTAACTGTTTTTGAAACCGTTTCCATAACTGTTTCCGAAACCGTTTCCGTAACTATAACTGTTTCTGTAAACAAACTTTTGTAACCTAACTTCCATTAGCTTTTCCAAAACCAAATTTCGTAACTTTTTCCTTAACCAAATTTCGTAAATTTTTCGGTAACCGTTTCTGTAATTTTTTCGGTAGCCATTTTCAAATCACGCAATGAGAACTACACCGTAACCGAAAACGCGTATTTACGAAAAATGCGCAGTTGTGGAAAATGCGTTGTTACGAAAAATGTATTGACCAAAACGCGTACTTTGACTATTTACCGAAACCTCTAGATCTGACTCAATAAGTGCAAACTAAAAAAAACTGTTTTGGACTGTTATGGAATGAATAAGCTAATTCTGAACAAAATAAGCACTTCGAATAAGCACAAAAACATCATGAATCACCTTTATAGCTCTGATACCACTTGTGAGAAATAAGATTCACTATATCAGGAGGTCGAAGAAGCTCATAAGGTGAATTAGGCATCTTGAGAGAGATAATGATAAAGAGAGGAGTGAATAAAATGAATGAGGAGTACAAAATGTGAGCTTTACCCGTCTAAGAAAGATTAGAGGGGTTTATATAACCCTTACACAAGTTAACTATTGCATAATTACGCATGTAGTCCTTGTGTTTTACGCTAACAATAATGTAATATAATTCCCGTTAATGATGCCACATTTTAGAATCCTAACAAAAACTGCCATTATCTTGGCTTTAGTGTTGTCTGATCTTGAACCCTTAAACCAAAAAGAGCAATCAACAAAGCAATGTAAACCAAAAAAAATTATACTAAACTTGTTGATAGACTACCATAAACATGGTTTAAAACTTGGCTTTAGTGTTGTACTAAACTTGATAGTGAAGTCAACAAAGAATACAAAGAGATGGAATTTATCAACTTGCAATCAACTTGATAGTGCACTAAAATATATTTTTTTGTACAAAACTGCCATTGAAATGGCTTGCATTAACAGCTTACAAAGAGCTATGGAAATTATCATCCATTACAGCCTAAACTTACAAACCACAAACAACATAGGGAAATACATAGACATAGCCTACAAACTACATCTTCAGCACAATAACAACCACCATAATGCGAGCAATCATGATCTTCGTAAACTTGTAACTTTTTCTACTTTGTTCAAACTTTGACACCAAACCATCATGCTCAATTTGAAGCCTTTCCAACTGATCTTGGACCCTTAAATGCCCAACATACACATACCTTTCATTAGGATTCTAAGTCACATACAAATCAAAAACATCTGATACTTATACCATGGATTGTTAATCTCAAGATCAATCCAAAAGAAGTCAATGCATTTCTTCTTATCAGGAATCTGAATATAGAAATTTTTTTATCAAGAATAATTTACTTACTAACAATCTGAATATAGGAAAGGGTAAAGGGTAAAATTTTATGAACATTAAAATTAAGAACATTTGGGGATTCAATACAATAACAATAATATACTTACATTCGAATTGGAATTATGAATGTTTAGAAATCGCTTACCAGGGTTCAAATCTGTCCATGACACGCGTTTAACTAAAGGAAATCCACATTTGAAGTTAGTTGGTAATCTATGACGAGAAGTTGATGATGATGATTAATTTGAAAAGAAAGAATTGATTAAGTTGGTTTTGATTTTAGGAAATTAGGGTTTTTACTTGGTTTTGGTAAAGGGGTAAAAACGGGGTATTGTGGGGTTATGGTTTTGGTAACATGGGGTAAAAATAGATCACTATTCGGGTTAAACAAACCGAGTCACATAACCGGGTTAAAAACCAGCCATAGTGGAATTGTGGCAGTTTAGAAATCGCTTACCAAGGTTCAAATCTATCCATGACACGCGTTTAACTAAAGGAAATTCATATTTGCAATTAGTTGGTAATCTACGACGAGAAGTTGATGATGATGACATAGAAAGAAAGAATTGATTAAGTTGGTTTTGACTTTAGGAAATTAGGGTTTTATTTTGTTTTGGTAAAGGGGGTAAAAAAACAGGGTATTGTGAGGTTATGATTTTTGTAATATGGGGTAAAAACGGGTCACTATCCAGGTTAAACAATTCGGGTCACAGAACCGGGTTAAAAACTGGCCATAGTGGAATATTAAAAAATATATATAAATTGATAATTACGTGGAAAAAAGTGGCTACTAGTGATTTTGGTAGTGCATAATGATATTTTTCTGGGTAGAGTATACAAAATGAGACTCGGGAAAAAGTACATGGTTCATAAATGGTGTTTACCCATTAATTAACTACCTGCTAGACATTCTAGGATCCATCACTCCCCGTGAATGACCCGGTCTTGCCGACTCTCTATACTACACGAACGGGTACACTACTCGTCAGTGTTGGTGAATGTCTAAAGGACACGTTTACTATAAATTTTAAAGCTAGATATTGACGCATCACATAGAAAGACCAACCACGTACTATATTTAGAAATTCCAAAGAAGCTTACATCTCTATTATATAAGCTAATCAAACTGGTAATGAAACACATGTATTAAACATGCAGGTAAGCTAAGTGATTAAGTGGCAAGTTAGTGGAAAACCCACTAACACTATTAAACTTTTTTTAATCCCTTAAGCGGTCGACTCGGCTCAGCTTGTGAACAGTTTCGGCTCAAGTCGTAGCTCCATAGTGCAATAGTACCGGCTCCAACGTCACTTGGATAATTGTTATATATTATAATATGTTGTTAAAGAGTGTAACTTTTATTACAAATATCAAGATACGTGCATTGCACGGGAATGAAAAAACAAAAAGAACCGGCATATATTATATGGAGTAAAAATCGAAAAATAACTAAGTGCATATCTTAAATCTTAACTATAGAAAGATGTCAAAAGTTCAATATAGACCCAATATTTGTCATAGACCCAATGAATCAATCATAGCCACTCATTTTTTCATCAAAAATAAAAAAATACAATTTCTACCTCTTTTTTAAAAATTAAATATCTCACACACTGTTAATCGTTACGCAAAACAAAACATATCATCGCGACGAGAATTAATTTATCTTTCTATAGAGGGGCGACACTATGTACTTTCGACGAACTTTTTTTTATGATTTTATGAAATCATATACGATTTTATGAAATCATATACGATTTTATGAAATCATATACGATTTTATGAAATCATATATGATTCGTTATACGAATCATATATGATTCGTCATACGAATCATATATGATTTTTAATCGTGACTGAACAAAATTAAAAAAGTTTGTCGGAATCAAAATCATTATGATTTTATGAAATCATATCTGGTTATTATGAAATTCTTTTTGATGCGTTATACGGAATAATATATGGATTTTCGCGATTCTGACTGAAACAAAATTGAAAAGAATGTTCGTTAGAATCACAAAACATATATGATTTTATGAAATCATTTATGTTTTATGAAATCATTATATGGATTTCATGAAATCATTATCGATTTCTTGAATTCTAGATGATTTTATGAAATTATATATGATTCGTTATACGAATCATATATGATTTTCGCAATTCGTGACTGAAAAAAAATCGAAAAAAAGTTCCTCGAAAGTATATCGTGTCACCCGTCTACTGAAAGATAAAAAAATACTCGTCGCGATGGTGTATTTTTTGCCGTGTGACGATTTACCGTTTGCAACATATTTTATTTTTAAAAAATAAGTGGAAAGTGGGTTTTTTTTTATTTTTGATGAAAAAATAGATGGTTGAGATTGATTCATCGGATCTATGACATATAATGGGTGTATGTTGATCTTAACTCATAGAAAGATTGAGTTTTATGTGATAGTACATGATAGTGTTAATGATTATAAAATTATAGTATTAGTGTTAATATTCACAAAAGTGATAAATATATGATAGTGTTAATGTTAATGATTATAAAATTATAGTATTTGTATTAAATTCACAAAAGTGATAAATATTACAATGTAGAATTAATACAAAAGAATTAGATTTATAGGTTTCTGACACAAATTATTCATTCGCTAATATTTTAAGACGAACTCATTTATCACACACTTTCATAGAAAATCAATCAGTCTACATAACCCAAATAATCGATTTTCTTGAAGCAACTTTGAGTTATGTTAAAATTGTTTTTGGACATTGTTCTCCCATTAATTGTAAGGGTGTTTTTATTAAACAAGATAAAAACTTAACAAGCGGCATACGTAATATTGAAAAAAATGTACTATAAGCTATTAGTAAACACCGATTTGATGCCACTCGATCCTATCGACCCAATCTAATCAATTAACAAGTTGTAATTAATAGTTTGAACAAACCTTTTATCGATACTTATAACCCCATTTGCACTAAACATTAAATACCAAAAATTGTAAAATACATGAGCATCACGCAGGTTTGAATGACTAGTAAAACCAAACTATCAAGGCCATGCGTAATTTATTTTTCTTTAGCAAATCTAACATACCTTTACCAAGATTAATTGAATTTTAGCTTTTATTCGACAAAAACAATAAAAACTATGACGTTTAATTAGGGGAAAACACCCCTTTTTTTCCACAAAATGTTTTGTAAAAAACAAGGAAAACAAAGATCGCGTTCACATCGTCGTTTTTCAACAAAATTCTCTACAAAACACAAAATCCCTATTTTCTCCCTTTATACACAAAACTAGAAAACAATTTTATTTTGTTTTCCCCGTTTTCCTTTTATGACACCCGGATCTATTTTCCCACTTACTAGTTTTAATCTCCGTGCACGCACGAGACTTGTACATTATGTTTTTTTATATATATTTATAATTTTTATTTTTTCTGTTTTATAAGTTATGAAAGTTTAAGGGGTTATTTGTTTTTTTTTAAGTCATAAAAAAATTTGTAAATTTATAAATTTACACTTAACTCTATACAATTTATTTAAAATTAAACCACTAAAGTTTTATTAATTACCTCCTCTTTTTTTCAAGTTTTTGTTTTATAAATTTGACACATATATTTTTATGTGTTTTTTTTCTTTATCAGATTTCTCCACCAAAATAATGCCAATTTTAGAAGTATTTAAGTTTTTTAATTAAACATATATTCAAAAATAATAAAAATTTTAAAGCATCATACCTAATAAGGAAAGATTCTTTTTTTGAAATGCAAAAGTCCTCACTTTTCGTTTTCCTTTACTAAGTAAAAGATTTCCTCCGTTTTTATATGTTTTTTTACGTTTTTATAACTTTTTTAATGTTTATGTACGCTTATAGACGTTTTTTACTTTTTGTCCGTTTTTTACGATTTCGAAAGTTTTTTTTATGTTTTCGCTCGTATTTTTACGTTTTCGTCTATTTTTTTACGTTTTCATCCGTTTTTTACGTTTTCGTACGTTTTTTACGTTTTCGACTGTTTTTTACAATTTCGACAGTTTTTTTACGTTTTTGGCCCTTTTTTTTACGTTTTGGTCCGTTTTTTACGATTTCGACAGTTTTTTTACGTTTTCGCATGTTTTTTACGTTTCCGTCCGTTTTATGACGTTTTCGTCCGTTTTTGCTTCTTTTTTTTTACGTTTTCGTACAATTTCGTATGTTTTTTACGTTGTCCGTCTTTTTATGTTTTCGTCTCTTTTTTACGATTTCGACAGTTCTTTTATGTTTTCGTCTATTTTTTTACGTTTTTGTTTGTTTTTCTCCGTTTTCGTCCATTTTTTACATTTTCGTTCGTTTTCGTACCTTTTCGTATGTTTTTCTTCGTTTTCGTCTGTTTTTTACGATTTCGTTCATTTTTTTACGTTTTCTTAAGTTTTCGTCCATTATTTTAAGTTTTTTACGTTTGCGTCCGTTTTCGTACGATTTCGTTTGTTTTCGAACGTAAGAAATGGAAGTAAAAGCATGAAAACGTAAGACAAAGGACGAAAACGTAAAAATAGGAGCGAAAACGTAAAAAACGTACGAAAATATAAAAAAACAGACGAAATCGTAAAAAACAGACGAAAAAGCAAAAAAAAGACGAAAACATAAAAAACGGACTAAAATGTAAAAAAGCAGACGAAAACGTTAAAAAACGAACAAAATCGTAAAAAACGTACGAAAACATAAAAAACGGGCGAAAACGTAAAAAATGTACGAAAACATAAAAAACCAGACGAAATCGTAAAAAAAAGGCAAAAACGAAAAAAAAAACGAACGAAAACTTAAACAAACAGACAAAAACGCAAACAAACGTACGAAAATGTAAAAAAAACTTATAAAAATGAGAAAATATACGAGTCGTCGTGTTGCGCGGTGTGCTATAGGGTGATGTTAAAATAGATATGGTTATGTGTGAGTGTTTTTAGAGACGAAATTATTGTTTTTATGTTGAATCGTAGTATTGTGTAGATTTTTTTCATGTTGATTGATGTTAAAGTTTACTTTTTTGATTCATTACTTTCTCGTATTAGACTTTTTTAGTTGTTTTATAATTTATTTGGTTAGTTTATAATATTTGTTTTTGTGTTTCGAATAGGTCTTTATAATATTACAAAAGTAAATAGAGAATTGAGATAGAAACAACAACACTTGAACATGTATTCTAGTTTTGCAAAATGAAAAACACAAACACATGTTTCTCTAATTATACGCGTTTTCCAAATTTTCAATTGTTTTGTGGAGATAAAAACCCCCTCCTTTTTCCTACAAAACAGAAAACAGAAAATGATGAAAAATGTTTTCCAACTAAACGCAACCTAATAAACCTCAGTTTCGCTTACGTGAAAAAATTGAGCTCTTATATTAATTTAGTTTTACTTTTATATTTAAAAAAAGGTTTTCCTTATGTGTATTAAAAATTTGTCAAACGTGTATAATAGCTTGTCCAAGGCTCGTATTTGATTGAATACTAAACAATATGGAATATCTTATTACAGACACACAGGGCTGTAAATGAGTTGGACGTTTGATAAAACTTCATTAACCGTGCAATAAAATGATCGTTCATATGCATTTATCTAATAAATGAACAAACATACACAAGATTTTATATCCGTTCAGTTAAATGAATGAGAATATACAATAGTCTTATTTATTTATTTATGTTCGTGAACTCCTATTATACATTCGTTAATGTGTATTTAGTTTTGTTTATTTGTTTATTGTCTTATATCATATAATTTATTTATATGTCTTAAAAATCGGTATACTTAAACAAATGAACGTATATAAAACACATTATTGTGTACTTTTTGTTTGTCTTTATACGTTCATTTATGTTTGTTCATTTACGTTCTTTTAGTCTCTTAATGAACGAAGCTTACGGACACGAACAACTACATTATGTACAAACATGGAAAAGAACATTTGTCTCTTCAAGCGTTCCTGTCAGTTGATTTGTCTATTAAAATTAAACAAACGAACATAAATAAGACTACATTCGTGTTCTTCTGTTCTTTTGTAGCCCTCACGGACACATATATGTTGCTTTCCTATCAGGCCCGGTTTTCGGCAGCCCCAAGTTTTTTTAGAGGCACCAATTTTATGAAAAGCCCAATGTATATATACCCCAAAATCCCCTTTTAAGCCCAACACTTTACAAAACTAAGATTTATTCATTGGTTTTTTGTGTTTGATCCGTTCTACCATTATCTAATCGAGTACGCAGGGCAATACAATGGGAAAAAATAAACTGTAATAATCATATCATTTGAGGCAACACTTCTACTATTGATTGAGTTTCTCTATTTTGCAAGGTATATCTTTTATCATATAAACTAGTTTTAATGTTCGTGCACGCATGAGACTTAGACAATATGTCTTTTTAAAATATATGTATAATTTTTATTTTTTATGTTTTATAAGTTATGTTATAAAGTATTATCGAAATCATATGAATAGAATAGATTCATTTAATCTTTTATATATTACGTAGTATATGAACTTGAGGATAATTAGTAATTTTTTTCTTTTGATTTACCTGTTTTTTGACTCGACATTGTGAGCCAACTAATCCCAGCGAAACCACCGTTTTAGGTAGCCTAGAGTCGGCTCAAGTGAACCTCCATTTTTTTTACGGTAGTTTATGTGATTCAGTGCTTTTTACGATAGTTTATGTGATTCAGTGCTTTTATACTTGATTGTACAACATGAGTTTCGGGCCAAGAATGAAAAATTCATATACGAATGTAAAAATAGTTTTGCTCATTTTTTCCCGTCACAAACACACCTTTAAGATATAAAAGTAGCCCAAGATTGTTGTATATGATTTATAGGCATATACACATGTTAATGAAATAAAGACTTTTTCAAAAATTCAATTATTAGAATTTTAGTACGTATTAAACCAAAATAAAAGAAAATGCAATTCTTCCAAACTCATCAATGAATAGCTAAAAAACTCTTTTTCTTTATTTATGTTAATTTATGTGCTTCGGTGTTTTTCTATTTGGTTGTACAACATGATTTCAGGCCGATAATGAAAAGTCTTCGGGTAGATTTGAGATGTGATTAAATAATGTTAAATCTTTGTTTGGAAGTAAGAAATTGTTTACGTTCGTTGTATTTTAAAATCTAAAGTCGAAAGGTGTAAAGTTTAAAGGGTTATTTGTTTATTTATTACAGTTATAATAAAACTTGTAAAATTTATAAATTTACACTTAACTCAATATAATATTTAAAATTAAACCACTAAAGTTTTATTAATTACCTCATCTTTTTTCGAGTTTTTTGTTTTCACAAATTTGACACATATATTTTTATATGTTTTTGTTTCTCGATCTATTAGATTTCTCCACCAATTTTTTTTAATTTTGACCAATTTGATTCAATTTTGACTTTTTATTGATCAATCAAACCGCACGATTCTGTTTACGTGGCAAAATCAAGCGTTCTGATTTGTCAAAAAAAATTCCTCATAACATTTAATCACATACAAAACTTCAAAATTATGTAATTCTTTTATTATATAAAAGATAAGTAATCATTTATTTGCCTACTAGTTGCTTTGTAAAGTCTTGATGTGAGTCTTATTTTTTTGCATTATACTTGATTCTTTTGGTTTAATTATACATATATATTTTCTGAAAAAAATATGTTATTTGGTTATTTGTAATTTCATTTGTTCTTTCTACATGTATCTAACATCGGCTTGTTTTAGAGGGCTTGTTTTTTACGATGGCACAGGGCTCTCAAAATCCCCGAAACGACCCTGTTTCCTATGCATATCGGACCTCAATGTGGTGAAGCCATAATTTAACGTCATGGAGTTATTGCTAACAACAATCCTATAAGATTTGTTAGCGAACCAAATAATAGCAAAAGGTGGTATTATATTTACATCACCAATAATACTAACTTACAACAAAACAAATTAAAAAAAAAACTAATTTGAATGCCTGGAGAAAAAGATATCCGTAAAAGAGAAAACGTGTTTTCCTGTCCTTTTATCACAAGTCCATCAAATGATACTTCTTTTTCACTTAATTGGTCGAAGCATGTACTTCGTTGACTTATGGTTGAATGCTGAATCTAAATGTGAACTGGGTTGGTGATCGACGAATCAGCTGGTATTTGACACAAGATAAGTCAGCATTGCATGAATGAACTTTAATTTAGTCATCTTAGAACCACGCGTTTCTACAGATATACATAGTTTCCATTTTTTTTAAGGTTGAATTTATGTAATATACTTTTTCAAATTAATCGATGTACGCAACTTACTTTTTGTATTTCAAATATACGCAACATACTTTCAAATACTTATGTACGTAAGTATTGACTAAAATGTGACTTGTTTGACCGGTTACCGGTTAGAAAAGTTACAATTTGGTCTCTGTAAGCTGTGTGGACTTCCACCGTTAGTCCCTTAACATTTTTTAACTAGAAAAAGTTACAGTAATGATACATTGACTTTTGCATTGACTTCCATGGTTAGTCCCTTCACTTTTTCACATTTTTAAACACACATTTTTATACACACATTTTTATACAAGTTATTATACGCATGTTTTTATACACACGTTTTTATACACACATTTTAATACACGCTATGATATACACGTTTTTATACGCGTTATTATACACACATTTTTATACACGTATTTACACACACATTTTTATATACGTTTTCATACGCACGTTTTTATAAAAACGTGTGTTTAAAAATGTGTATAAAAATGTTTGTATAAAAAGGTGTGTTTAAAAATGTGTGTATAAAAACGTGCATATAAATATGTGTGTATAAAAGCGTGCGTATAAAACGTGTAAAAAAATGTGTGTATAAAAAGTGTATAAAAACGTGTATAAAAATACGTGTATAAAAATGTGTGTATAATAACGCGTATAAAAACGTGTATATCATAGCATGTATAAAAAACGTGTGTATAAAAACATGCATATAAAAACCTGTATAAAAATATGTATATAAAAACATGCGTATCAAAACGTGTATAAAAATGCATATCAAAACGTGTATAAAAATGTGTATAAAAACGTGTATAAAAATATGTGTATAAAAATGTGTGTTTAAAAACGTGTATAAAAATGTGTATAAAACATGTGTATAAAAATGAACGTATAAAAATGTGTGTATAAAAATGTATGTATAAAAATGTGTGCATGAAAACGTGTGTATATAAAAACGCGTTTAAAAACGTGTATATAATTTCGTGTATGAAAACGTGTGTATAAAAACGTGAAAAAGTCAAAAGACTAACCATGGAAATCAATGAAAAAGTCAAAGGTATCATTACTGTAACTTTTTCTAGTTAAAAAAAATGTTAAAGGACTAACGATGGAAGTCCACGCAGCTGACAGGGACCAAAGTATAACTTTTCTAAGTGGTAACCGGTCAAACAAGTCACATTTTGGTCAAAATTGCGTACATTGGTACGTATTTGAAAGTATGTTGCGTATATCTGAAATAAAAAAAAGTAGGTTGCGTACATCGGTTAATTTGAAAAAGTATGTTACATAAATTCAGCCTTCACCCTTTTTTTCCTATTATAACTTTAATTAAAGACCAGCATTTTGGCATTAAATGCTCTTGGGACGACCCGTCTGAGATCCGCCTGATGTATAACCCACCCGTCGTTGATCCACCTGAAGATCCGAACTTTTTTTATTATATTTTTTCATGGAATCCAGATGGCGATTGCTTATCTTGACGTGTCTCTCAAATATTCAATCCACCGTCCCACTTTCAGTTTTAGAAAAACACACACATAAACGAAACAGTGTCTAGAATTACACACACACAAAAATCAATCGGTGTCTAAAATCAAATGGTGCTTCGATCTTGATTAGATTTGGGGTTTGTCTTGGATCAAGCTTCTGTTAATCGGTTACTATTCGCATATTGGTAAGGTTTACTTATGCTTAATTCAATGTTTTTTTTGTTTGAATGAGGATTTAGATTTAGGTTATGAAAAAAGGTATATAGTTTCTAACTTCTTTTATATGGGTTTTGTTTTTTTAGGGGGGTTTTGGATTGGGTTATTTCCCAGCTTATGAGCTTATTGGATTTTGGGAAAGCTTACCTTATAAGCTTGCGTCGTTGAGCTTATTGAATTTTGGAAAGTGTTTTTTTATTGAAGTTACTGTAGCTTGCATTTTGTAGGTACGTTTTCGCGTTTCTTCCATCGGCGTGTTTAATTGTCTTGAATTTGTCTGATTTCTTAAGCCAATGATGACTAACGCCTGTGTTTATATGTTTTGTAGCCACAGCATAGCCGGTATTTTGGCAAGCTAACCTGACCCAATGATTGTTGCAGCCAATGCATCTTGGCGAGGTAACTTGACCCGGGTTAACGGTCGCAACTAAGAATCGTGTTTAGTTTGGCTTCTATATTAGCAGGCCTAACCATTTTAGGTGTCAATTAAATAGTGTCGATTTTATCTTTGAATGTGGGTTCTGAAAAATTTGAAACCTTGTTGCCATGGTGGTTTACTTATCTGATTTTTACAATATTTATTAAAAGGCAGGAGTTAATACTACCTGACCCGAAACCGGGTTAAAACACATTAAATGTAATGCGGTCTGATTAGTTTCTCACACGACAATAATGACTAATGCCTGTGTTTATATGTTTTGTGGCCACAACATACCAACGTCGGTCTTTTGGCAGGGTAACCTGCCCCGATTATTGTTGCAGCCAAGGTAACTTGGTCAGGTGACTTGACTCGGCTTAACGGTTGCAGCCAAGAATGGTATTTAGTTTGGCTTCTATATTAAAGGCTTGAGCCTTATAGGTATAGACTAAATAGTGTAGATTTTTTGAAATAGCTATACCTCGCCGCATTGTAAGAGAACAAAGTTGTGAAACAAAAGTAGTGTGTTTGCTGAATATTTGCCTTTGATTTTGCGTGTGACTATATATGGAATTCGTAAATTAGAGTTTACCTGCATCTTGGCGAGTTTACTCTTCCTTCGAATTGAAAGTGTGATTTCCTAAGGCAATGATGACTAATGCTTGTGTTTATATGTTTTGTGGCCACAACATACCAACGTCGGTATTTTAGCGGGGTACCCTGACCCGATTATTGTTGCAGCCAAGACGTCTTAGCGAGGTAATTTGACCCGGGTTAACGGTTGCAACCAAGAATGGTATTTGGTTTGGGTTCTATATTTTCAGGCATGTGACTTATAAGTATCGACTAAATTGTGTCGATTTTCTCTTTGACCCGATCATTGTTGCAGCCGAGGCATCTTGGCGAGGTAACTTGACCCAGGTTAACGATTGCAGCCAAGAATGGTATTTGGTTTGGCTTCTATATTTGCAGGCCTGAGCCTTATGAGTATTGACTCAGTACTGTCGATTTTCTCTTTGACCTGATTATTGTTGCAGCCAAGGTATCTTGGCGAGGTAACTTTACCCGACTTAATGGTTGCAGCCAAGAATGGTATTTAGTTTGGCTTCTATATTGCAGGCATGAGCCTTATAGGTATCGACTAAATAGTGTCGATTTTATCTTCGAGTGTGTGTTCTGGAAAATCTGAAACCTTATCTTTTCTTTTTCTAAATAGCTATAGCTCATCGATTTGCAAAAGAACAAAGCTGTGAAACAACAGTAGTGTGTTTGCTGAATATTTTCCTTTGACTTTGCCTATGACTATAAATGGAATTTGTAGATTAGAAGTTACCCGCATCTCGGTGTGTATACTCTTCCTTCGAATTGAAAGTGCGATTTCTTAAAGCAATGATGACTAATGCCTGTGTTTATATGTTTTGTGGCCACAACATACCAATGTCAGTATTTTGGCGAGGTAACCTGACCCGATTATTGTTGCAGCCAAGAAATCTTGGCGATGTAACTTGACCCGGGTTAACGGTTGCAGCCAAGAAAGGTATTTGGTTTGGCTTCTATATTTGCAGGCCTGAGCCTTATAGGTATCTACTATATAGTATCGATTTTATCTTTTAGTGTGGGTTCTGGAAAATCTAAAACCTTGCTGTCATGGTTGGTTAGTTATCTGAATTTTACAATATGTAGCCTATAACTGAGAGTTATCTGCTGCTTGTGACGTAAACTATTCCAAAAGCTTGCTGCATAATCTGATGTTTACAATATGCTTTTAGGAAAGTTAAATATGAGTGTTTTTGTATGTGCTGCAAGTTTCTTTTGTGTGTGTGTAATTCTAGACACCGTTTCATTTGTATGTGTGTTTTTCTAAAACTGAAAGTGGGATGGTGGATATAATATTTGAGAGATACGTGGGTTGGATACGATTTTAGCAGGTCGGGTAAAAAAAATAACTACGCAGGGTGGGAGAGTTATGGTGGGATGAGAGGGAAAGTGGGACGGTGGATATAATATATGAGCTACATGCATTTGGGATTGTTTGGTTATAATAATGAGACACGAAAGTAGGATTGTAAATTTATATAAAGGGCAACAAAGCCTATTCAATGTGCTCCTTTAATGCACTCCACCGACCGGGTCGACCCGCCAGACACACCACCGGAACCCGCCGGAACCTGACATATTGCCAATGCTATTAAAATGTTGGTGATATCAGTTGTGAGAGGTTGTGATGAGTAAGACCGACTTCGATGAAACTGAGATTATTCGTGTCTTGGCGGGTCAACTTATTACAGTTGCAGACATGGCGAACGTATCCTCTTTCTTCGATTGTTAGCCTATCTGAGCCTCATGTACAATAATTTTGACACTTTACAGCGTGCTTCGGCCTTTTAGTATTTGACGTGAAGAGCATATTAAAAATTCAAGGTACTTTCTATTACTTTTTTTCTACTACACTTTACTACATTAGTTAAAAAAGTGACTGATTATATTCTTGCACATAACGTAGTTTACCATAAATGCAATTGGTAACAGAACTGAGCCCTGGTGAACACATATACTGGTATGTCATTTCACTCAGCTATAACCTATTTTTTACATGGGATATGGGATCATTCGCTCACCTGAAAATTACCGTTCAACATGTCTTTAACGATGGGTCAATGAATATATGCCACTGTTATTCGCATTTGCTAACTTGGTACACACCGGTATGAAAATTGAAAAACTAATTATAAATGACATCTTCGATGACTTTTTGATTACCGCAATATGCAAAGAGTGATTGAACACGGTATCTAATCCCGCCTAATTTATGATAATTTTCCATCTCATCAAATGCAGCAAACATTCTTGGAGTATATATTATAATGATCTTAATTAGAGAATTTGTTGTTAAACATGAAATCTTTGATGTTAATTAATTGTTGAATTTTCAAGCTTAATCATAGCTTATAAGGTTAAGAAATATCATTAGCTTATGAATTTTTTTGAATAATGTTTTGCTTAATGTTGTTATGTTTATTCAGTTAGGTTAAACTAGCTCTGAATGTTGCTGATGTTGTTCAAAATGAGCCACAAAAATGAGCTTATTAGATGCAGCGATGATGAATTTCTATAACATTGTCTGATTATATTGAATAAAGTCGAGATTAGCTGCATCTTGGCAGGGAATTTATCAGGTTAATCAGCCGTGATGAATGCAGCCTTGGCAGTTTTATCCTCTTTGTCTTGATACTTTTTACAGATCTGAGCCTCGTTTTTTATAAAAAAACCAGTTTTATCTGAGTATAACTGTTTTTGTTTTAGCTTTCTATCAACAGATTCATGAAAAATGATGTAAAGAACTAACAATGTTGATATAAATGGTCATCATTGTCTATTATCAATGTTTATCGAGTCCAATCTGTGTACTCTGTATGTTATGGAACATAATTGTTTCTACTTTGGGTACATGGTAATCATTTGAAATCCTTTATTTTTGAAAATGAAACTGGAGATGGAAAAAATGTTGCAAATTTTGACGTTTTCTGAAACACCAGACATCTTAACATGAACTTAAAAATCAAACATGAACTTTGTGATTGAAAAATATGCCACAACGCGTTCTTTACCTGCCAATTTTGGAAAGTCATCTGCATATGGTGGTCGTTCTGATTTGGAAGGTGACTATAGTTTTAACCATATTACCGCATCTTCATTCTGATTCTCCTTTGAAAGGTAATTGGAATACATCATGTATTTCTTCAATTAAAATTTTGAGAATTTCAATTGATATTTGGTTTTATGTGTGACTTTATTACATTTTAGCAACAACATGAGAAGTAGCAGATTTGGTACTACTCGGCACCCTTATTTGGACGTCTTTAAAAAATACTCTCAGCTATGTGCAAGAATTACAACGCCATGATCTCCTGCTACTTCTTTGGACACTATGCATACTAACATAGTCGGAAATTCACATACTATCTACAATGAGTCCCCAAACTCAGCAGTTCTTCCGAATGAAGGTAATAAGTTGTTTTCAATTCTCTCTATTTCATGCTTATTCTTTGTTGTTGGTGTTCATTTTTTTAAATCGTTTGCTTTGGTTCTTCACAGATTCTAGCCAAGCCGGTACTTCAAGTCTACTCCATAGTAAAAGAATATGGCAAAACCCTCATCCAAGACTACCCCTAGGCGTTGAAAATGCTTTTTTAGCAGCTACTTATGTTAACAACGTTAATTCAACATCTTCTACTATCGAAGGTAATAATTTGTCTTTAAATTTCTCTATTGTATACTTATAGTTTCCTACTGGCGTTCACTTTTTCATGCTGTTTCTTTTGTTGTTCATAGATTCTAGCCGCGTCGGTATTCCAGCTTCAACCCCGCGTAAGAGAACACATCAAAATGCTATGGCAAGATCAGTGCAATCTGAAGAGTCTCCCTAAATAAAAAAATCGTGAGTGATGGCATAAGGAAATAATGAAAATCAAAGGAATATTTTCTTTTGCATGCATCAGACAATTAATTGTTGTTTTTATATGATGAATAGAACGAACGGGTATCTGGCGATATGTCAGGCGTAGATAAGTTTGAAGCAGCAAAGAGAAAGCTACATGAACAGTATCAACAAGCAGAAAATGGTTTGTCTTTCCTTCTTTAAATTATTCAAGTAACGATTATAGAGATGACCATTTGTCTCAATTACAGATGAATGGATCCATTTAAGTGACATTTTATGTCTAACGTGTTTGCTTTAAGCAAAAGAGTTTCACTAATATCAAACGGGTTAAAATAGTCATCTGGTGTTTATTGAAATGCATAATAAGTATAAACCTCTATGATTTCCATATGAAAGTTTGATGAAATATGCAACATTATAATGTTTTGTAATAATAGGTTGAGTGATTATTGGCATAGATTAAAACAAGTCGGGCTGGGTTGACATAATTTGGTCTTAAATTTGTACTCTAAAGTCATGTATGTACAGATTTAAAACGGTTGCTGGAAGTCAACGTCTAGGAAATTCGCTGTTTATCCCATATACCTCCCTGACCCGTTTGGCAAAGCTATTCTTAACTGCTACGTGTTTCTCTAACCCCCTTTCCCCAAAAAGAGGGCACGTGTACTTCAAATACATAGATATTCTATCTCTTTGGTGCGGCTCTGGAAGGAGCAGTAACGGGTCAATAAAAGGTTTATAAAAGGCTATATTGGAAATGATTACATACAAAATGTAAAGTTAGCTGTATATGAGGGTGTTTGGGATTGCTTATAACTACTATCTATATCTCTTATTATTCTGATTGAGTGGTGCATTAGATATAGTAGAGTGATAACAGTTTAATGATCCCGCATATTGACTTTGTTTAGTGTCCCGATAGGGAGCTGCTGAAACGCAGTGATGCTGTGCATTGTGTTACTCTTCATGAAATCGATGTTATCAACAGTGGGTATCTTTATAAACTTTCAGATTTTGTAGATGCTTTAGGCTGATGGGTAGTATTTAAGTATGTTGGCTATGGGGTTTTACTAACATATAATTTAAACAAAGTAGCATATACCTATAGATTTCCAAAGTAGCATATGCGGGCGATTATGTGATATGAAATGACGGGGTGTTGTTTATCAGGTCAGGTGAAGCGTGTTCAGCCTGGGAAACCCTACATAAAGGCACACGCTGTGGTGCCATTCACGAGTGGAAAAATGACTGGATTAATTTACGATGAGGCACATCATGTAACATATTTTCATTTTCCATGCACTGTATACATTAAATGACTATCGCCATTCATCTTTGGCAATTTCTGTTTCTGGAGGTGATAAGAAAGACTCGAAGCTGAAAGTTGTTGATTGTTGCTTATCACTTTTGCATATAGCCATTTAGTTATTTTTGGTTTTTTATTTACCACATTTCCACATGTCGACGATAACTAGGAATCAATGTGGTCTTTTTATACCGACAACATTGAAGTACGTATGCATATATTTCCACATGTTGATGGTTAATTACTTGCTCTACGTAATCATAAGTTCTGATGTAAACTACATTTTATCAGGACCTCCCAAGGTGCATTTATAAGGACCTTCCAGGGCGCGCTTCGTGTGCGGATCGTATATTCCTCGAAGATATGTGTTTACAAACAAGGCAAAAAGATGCTAAAGCCATTCTCAAACGCTAGATCTATACCACGTGTATAAGTATCAGGGATGCTCTATATACAAGTACCAAGAACAAGATCGTACTAGGAAAACTAAGGCCATCTTTAGGCGTTAGACCAAACATCATTTTGTTGGAAATATTTAATGAATCTTTTTCTTTCGTGTTTATGTACGTTGGCGAAAGATTGTACAAGGCTTTTTGGTGGTACTTTATAGATTAAAAAGCATATTTAATAAGCAAGTTTCTGATAAATGAAAGTCAAAGAAATTAACATCTGATTTCCAGAAGTAAATAATTTGTGCAACTACTTGGAAACGTTCATAAGCTGTGTAATGAAAATTCTTCTCAAGTTGAGAGTACTCGAGTCCTGTTCTTAAGTTGAAATCTAAAACCCAGCGCTCCGCAGCGGAGCGCGGGTTATAAACCTCATTAGTTATAAAAAGGGGAGGTTACTCTTACCTTAAAAGGTGATTTCAATATTCTCTTTAACTCTTTTCAATATTTATAATTTTCTTTTATTATTACAATTTGTTTTTATTATAAAATTGATGAAAAATAATATAAGACCTAAAATATAAAGTTCGATAATTCAAGGGCTAATGGTCTGAAAATGCATCGAACTTGTCACGATTTCCTTTTGTAAGCTATGAACTTTTAATTTTTATTTTGTGTGCAAACACTTTACTGATCTTCATTGTAGCTATGAAAGGGGGTAATTTGGCATGGCACCTTATTACCCCACTTTTTCACGTTTTCCTCTTTTAGCCAATGTTATACCTTGCCCTTAAACTTTAACTTTTGACATTTTTCACCCTTTAACCCTTTTAAGGGTTAACAACTTACACACTTTTATTATGTATCCCTACACTTTATTTGTTTACATTTCCCACCCTTTAATACTACAAATTTAATTGATTTTGCAAATAATAATAACGAAAGAAAGTCCAGTGCCTGGACATTTCATTGATCATAAATGTTTATGAATGACCATTAATTAGTGCCCTCGTATGATGTACAAAATGGGCTATTTTGTTGATGGTTCATTCATAAACCGTTAGCTTTTAGCTTAGTAGTACCAACCTGGTACTAATGAGTTATGTTCAAATATTACAGATCCAACATAAATAGTTAATGTTTACCAACCTATGCCCTCACATGTAAAAAATGGGCATATTAATAGTCAACTGTTCAAACATCACTCCACATTCAAGGTACTATTTTGACTACTGCCTTGTTTTCCCAACTTCTTTTGGAGGATTCTTGCACTTGGCATCCTCAATGCAGCTTGGTGTGGTTGTTCTTGTGGGTGCACTTGGTCTTGAGTTTTTTCTTGGGTTTGCTCCACTTGAGTCAAGTCTACCTCAGCTTGTTCTTATGTCTGCTCCACCTGGTCTTCATCTTATGTCTGCATGGGTTCATGATGACTCTGTTGTGGTTCATCTTATGTCTGCTCTGGTTCATCTTGCAATCCAAACCATTTAGTAAATCCAGAAGTCTCAACCTTCTTCTTACCTTATCTTTTTTGTGTTTTAGCAGTTGACACATGTTTCCTTTTAGACCCACCAGCACCTCTACCTCTTGACCCATAGCACCACCAGACCCACTAGCACCTCTACCTCTTGACCCACTAGCACCAGCAGACCCACCAGCTCTTGTACCTGTTGACCCACTAGCATAATCAGACATACTAGAACCTCCACTAAACCCACCAATAACTTCTCTTGAAACACTAGCACCACCTCTAGACCTAGTAGCACCACCTCTTGACCTAGTAGCACCTCCTCTACCTCTAGACCCTCTAGCACCTCCTTTAGACCCACCATCACCTTCATCCCTCACTGAACCTCTCTGAACAACATCAACATCCTCTAAATCATCCACTGATTGCTTATTTCTAGGCCTACCTACCACTCCTTTGGGTTTTGGTGTTTGTTCAACTACAGGTTCTGTGCAACTTGCTTTGTTGTGTCTAGGTTTATTGCAGTTTGAACAATTTGCTTGACCACCTACCTTAGAGACTCTAGTTGAACTACCACCCTCACCCATAGATCTGATTCTTTTCTTTCTTGGCATACCAGGCATTTTCCTAGGTTTTGGTTGCAAGACACTAGAGTACATGCTCTGTGTCAGGCCAGAAATTCATACCAGGGACTGGTTTAACAAAGTTGTAATAAGTCACAAAATACATGTCTGTTTCAAACCAAGCTGGGACATAACTCTCAGGTACCCTATTTATCAAGAAGATTACCTTTGTGGCATGAACACAAGGTATTCCTGATAATTGCCACATCATGCAACTACAGGTCCTCTTGCCTTCATCAACTGTGAATCCTTCACTCCCTGATCTCACATTAAAAAGATTCCCACCAGCAAGTATTACATGCCAAAACATGTAATTATTGGTTATTAGTGTCAATCTAAACAAGTTATATAAAACTAACAACATTGAAGGGGAAAATACCTTTTTTGTTCTTTCAGCCATTCCAATCTCTTTTTGATGTTAGGACATACTCCAGGATACCATTTCCTACTAATTTCCTTCATTTTGTTCATCCTTTCAATCACTATCACTCTAATGTCTTTCAGCATAGTTAATAGTGGCTTATGTCTAACATTAACAATGACACTATTAAAGCATTCATTAAAGCCATTCTCTATTGCTTCACAACCTCTATTAACCTCAAAAAAAGGATCTTGACCAAGTTTTTGGATTCTTATCCATAAGATATTTATGTGCATTTGGGTTAGCACTCTTTGTCTTATCCATAATCTTGTTGAAAAGCTAAGGGTATGAGGCATTAGATGCTGCCTAGAACAATTACCTAAACTCTAAGCTAGGGTATTGTTTTCTAAAGTTTTCATAAATATGCCTTGCACATTGCATGTGCTCAGTATTTAGCATGACATCTTTAATAGCTTTGTGGAAACTAGAAGGGGGGAGGGTTGAATAGTTTACAGGTTCGTTTTACATTTTAAAAGTTTGCTTTCAAAATACTTAGATTCGAGTTTTATGTTCAACCAATCAACAATGTAAGTATCTATACTAATACTAAATAACAATCACAAAAATATAAAGAGATGAGAGAAGGAACAATCAAACCAAGACACCAAGATTTATAGTGGTTTGGCTACGAAGCTCTTCTTCGCCCTACTCCACTCTTCGAGTATCCTACTAGAGTTTTCACTATGTCAACAAGCTCCTTTCAGGCGGAGAAAACCGTTTACACATCGCTTACGTTGTTTTCCGATACTAAGCTAAATGTCGAGTCTTAATCTTAGCTAGAACCAATCTACCACTTCACAGACACTATACAATCACAAGATCTACGCTATCAGATTTACACACAATTCGAATCACATAATTACACAAGATAATTACAATAGAGATTTGATACTTAGAAGAAGAGAGGAGAGATCACTAACTAACAATTTGTTTCTTAGTGAATACGAATGTTCTTCTCTTGCACTTGATAGAGAGGAAAGATGAGAAAAAGAGATTAGATTACTTGAAACAAGATCAAACAATGTTAGTGATCAAGAGATTTAGTAAGAGAAAGAAGGTTTTTAGAGAGAGAAAGAAGACTGGAAAAATTCATGCAAAGAGGTGTGTTTTTCTGCCAGAAATAATGCAGTATTTATAGCCAGTGAATCCAATGGTCATCTGCTGGCGGTCCCAGATATATCTGGGGGGCGCCGTGCCTATAAGGGGGCTGCCTAGTAGACTCCTGTCCTGTTTTTGTCTTTTTGTGGGAAGGTTTTGTATAAAAAAATGTAAGTCTTTCTATTTAGGGGGGGGGGGAATTAATGTTTAAATTTAAGTTTTTTAAATAAAACTTTTCTTTTAATTAGAAAATATTTGTATATTTATTTTTGTGAAAATACTTTTTGAAAAATGTGATGGTTAAGAAAAAAAAATTTACTTGAACACTAATCCCATGGTTAAGAAAAAATATTTTCTTGATCACTAATCATGCTTAATGATTTGTTTGTCCATACCTTAAGTGATTACTAATCTTAGAAATGGAATTTTACGATTAATAATTTGTAAACGTTTATTTTTATCGTAAACGTTTTTACATTTTGTTATTATCAAAACATTGAGAGGTCGAAAAATATAAATAACGTTTTTAGACATTATTTGTATTAATAATCTCCCATTTTTTATGATGACAAAATATAAACTCATTTTGTATAAAATTAAAGGTTTCAAATTATTAATGAGTTTTCATTCCATTTCTCCCTCTTTTTGTCGAATTCAAAAAGGATGATCGTCAAATTGTTGTAGAAAAAAAAAGTCGACGATATCAAGACTCCCCCTTGATGTATGATCCCCCTCGTTTGGGGCACCAAGGGATCAATCTTACGAAAATTGTTTGCTACAAAACAAAGTTAGAGGTACAAGTGCAAGACAATATATTCTCAATAAGTAGCACTTATAGCAATTCATGCAAGTTAAATCATAAAGTAGTTTCATTCATTATTTAATAAGCTCATACAATAAGCATTGATTGTAATTAAAACTAAATAAGAGATAAGATAAATTCATACTATAATGGTATGAATCATTACAAGATAAAGTAGATAAGCATAAAGTAATGACATATTAAGGCATAGAGCTACACTAGTGGATTCTTGAAACGTAGAAGATGCCATAATTAAAAGATGGACGGTCGATTATTTAGGTAGATTAATCATATGAGAATGATTAATTAAAGAGGGAAAAAGATGAGGTTGGTGACACTTGATTTAGAGGGGTGCGAGTTTGAGGTATGAGACGGGTGAGAAGAAATTGAATGAAGTTGATTTCATTTCTCAAGGAGTGGAATTGGTGTCTAGAATACTTGCAACAATGACAAAAACTTGAGTAAAATTCAACTTGAGCATGAGAAGGAGGATGAATTGGTTGTGGTGGTGGTGAAGGTGGTACATAAATGTAGGTATTGGTTAGGTTAGTGTGTGAATCAAAGATGGTGGAGATGTTGTGAAGTTGGTTGATCATTTGATCTCTTAGTGGATTATATGATGGTGGTGAAGGAGATTAAAGATGAACTCTTGGAGGAAGTGGAGGTGAGTCTTTTTGGGAAGAAGGTAATGATTTTAGAGTGGATGTCTTGCGCTTCCATACTTGTCTTACCGACATTCTTGGTTTTCTATAGAAGTTTGGATGGTGGTTTGAGCAAGACATTGGTGGTGAGAGTGAAGATGATAGGGAGAAGAGGTTGGTGATGGTGAGTGAAGAAGGATGGATTAGTTAAATAATGGAAGTAATGTTAGAAAGTGGCAAAGCATGGTTTGAGTCATAAAAGGTTCAAGAGGTGGTTTGGCTAAACAGGGAAGTTCCAGCATTAGGCTATGTATAGCAGGGTCAAAGATACAGAAAAAAGAGGTAAACTTGAAAATTTCGTTCCCTCCTGTTGGCGGTCCCATATTGTTGGGAGGTCCCATATATATTAGGGGGCCGCCGGCTCTTTATGGGGGCCATTTTTTTGAGAGAGCGAGATTTTTCAATTTTTCCTTTTTCTTGTGTCCACTGATTTTAGCATCTTCCAAATTCAAGAATCAACTAATTTAAGCAAAAATATAGAGTCCTAAATTAAGATGCAAATCATTTAGCATATAGTAGTATGATACGCATGTCATAATCCCCAAGAATTAGTTCACATAGAAAGTTGATAGGATGATAAAATTGAAAAGATCATCCAAGTCACATGCAATATTCCTTTACCATCCTTAGTCCCAATGAGTGAATTAAAAAATTAAGGCATAATGTACTAGATAATATAAATGAGAATAAAGATCTCTAATTGTTTTGAAAACATGTTTACTTTCGTTTTCCACTCATCATGTCCTTGAGAGCTTTTCCAATTGACCTTAACCCTTCCCAGTGAGCATCTCATTGTTGAGCTTGAAGGTTTATAGTTTCGGAAAGATAGGTGTTCAAGTGTGGACTTTCATGAGGACGGTTTTATATATAAATCTATCAGACATCAAATCAATAATAAAAAAGATTCCGGAAGAGATATTCCCGGGTCGTATGTTCCCAACGAAGGCTGCATTGAAATTTATACTGGTTTGATGAGATTGATAATGATGGAGGAACTGATATGATAGATACTATTAAATTAATAAAACAACTTAATTTAATCTACGGGAAACAAAGTATGGAAATGGGATCTTAAAATACGGGCTACAAAATTAGTTTATATGGATAGAACTTACACTACGGGAAGCATAATTAATTATTGGAGAAATCCTAAAATTTAATCTATACTAAATACGGGGGAAAACAGAATCAGGTATCGGGTAACCCTAAATACTAAAAAATTTAGAAAATAAATGCTTAATTAAATTGAAAATCAAATTAAATTATAATTAACTTATTGATAAATAAAGATAAAACTAGAACTACAAGGAGGTCGTTATGAATGCTCAAAACGAAAAGAAACGGTAAAATGCACGGAAAAGGTCTAAAACGAAATTTAAGAAAAATAAGCCTATACTAAATTTTAAATTTTTTAGACACTAATGACAATATAAGAAAATTTTATAAAACAGAAAAATATTATTTTATTCATTTTTGGATTTTTTTATGAAATTGTTTACAGATTAAATAACTAATTTAAAACTTAAAAATTAGAAAAAAGACAAAAAATAAAGAATAAATACTTCTAGGAAAAATTAAATATAATTAAATAAAGTGATAACAAGATAAAACCTAAAAAGCCCTAATTTTTACTGATTTAATTAAAAGTAAATTAGCACTAATTTATATTAAACCCTAAAATTAATTAATTAACATACCTAAAGGTTATACTGTGTTAAATTAATGGACTAAAGTGTACAGCGACAGGACAAACAGAGTAAACAGCAATTAACAATAGGTGCTAACAGAGTTAAACTATTAATTGAAATTTACACAAATGGTCCCTGGAGTTTGTCCCCGATTAACAATGTGTTCCAAAAGGGCTTATTAGCCAAAACTTTAGGAAAGCATAACTTATTCAGGGGCCATAATGGGGAAACATTTTTTCATAATAAGCACTGTGTGGTATCTATCTAGATAAGCAGAAAGATAAGCTCTTTTGATGAAAACAGGGTTAATAGCTTAAGTTTTGGGCTTTTCTTTTTTAAGGATTTAAGATACAAAATAAGCTGAAAACAACTATGGGAATATAAGTTACTAGGTCTAAGGGATGTCCTATTGATAAGCTAAGGTAAAATAAGCTCTAAGTTAAGCTAATCCTATAAGCTAAATCTAACTTTATAAAAAAACAGAAAAAGTGAACTTTTAATGCTTATTTAGCTATCTTATATAGCTAATAAGTGAATAAGTGCTAATCCTAATAGGCCTACTATAAGCTATGTTAAAAAAAGCAAGTAAAAACCTACTTGGTAATTTCAAATAAGCTAGAAATGTGGGGCTACTTTTGGTGCTCAGCACCAGGGGAGAAACAAACAGTGGCCAAGGGGCTTATTTGGGCTTATGCAATAAGCTCACAAGGGCTTATTTCCCAAAATTAAGCCAAGACAGATGGAAAAGGCAGGTAAATGAGCTTATATTCAAATTTTAAGCTATTAAGGTGAACTTAAACCTGCTGATAATGTGGCTTGAAGATGGGTACTTTCAAAATTTATGCACACAAACTCTTTGACTCCTACTTGGTCAAACCAAAAGGGACAGAACAAAAGTTGGTTTATTTGGCTAGAAATGACACCCAAGAGCACAAGAACAATGTGCAGTTCTAATTGTTCAAAAATTGAAAGAAAATAAAATAATTCTCACAATTTCAATTTTTTGTGTTCATCATAAACCCAAACTAATTGAAAGACAAATAGATTAAATGACTTACAATTGATTATGAATGATCATGGAACCTACAGTTAGGAATGATTATATGTGTTGATTTTATCTTCAATTCAAGTTTTAATTCTTGATTTTGAGTTTTTGGTGGTTTTGGTTTGGGTTCGTCGCTGCAACAGGGAGAGGGGGTGTTTGTTTTTGAGTTTTGAATTTTTTTAAAGATATGTGTCTACTGTTGGTGGTCCCATATCGATCAGGGGGCCGCCCAAATATGCTTTGGGGCCGCCTGAGATGTGGAGGCCGCCCTCAGCGAGGGTTTTTTGGACTATTAAATTTTGGACACGGATTTGTGAGGAAGAGTGACTAATTAATTTGCATTTCACGAATTAAAAATATCTAACTAGTTTTGGACGAAATAGTTAAATTGTCACGACACGGAATGGAAGGCGGACTAAAAATGAGACAAAAGAAAGCGAAGCGGACTAATACAATTTATGGAATGTGTTCCATCATTCCTAAACCAAGACCTAGATAGTTAAACGATTCACGTTTAAGGGGTTTAGTAAGGATGTCAGTGATGTTGTCGAAGGACGACACTTTATCGATTGAGATATGTCCTTTGTGGACATTATCACAAAGAAAGTGGTGACGAATTTCGATATGTTTGGTTCGAGAATGTTGCACCGGGTTTTTGCTAAGGCCAATCGCACCTTTATTGTCGCACATGATCGGGACTTCGTCGGGTCGAACGTCGTAGTCGATAGGAGCTTGTTTCATCCATAATGCTTATTGACATGACTTTCTGGCACTTACGTATTCGACTTCGGTAGTGGATATAGAAAGACCGGTTTGTTTCTTCAAGAACCAAGATGTTAAACAACATCCCACAAACGTACAAATACTGCTAGTGCTCTTTCGATCCACATAATCTCTCGCCTGATTAGAGTCAGCATATACTACTGTTTCTATGCCGGTCCCATTATGATACCATAATCCTAAGTGCGTAGTGCCTTTAATGTATCAGAAGATACACTTAACCGCTTCATAGTGAGAGGTTTTGGGAGCCTCTTGGAAGCGGGCACAAAGGCAGACACTAAACATGATATTGGGCCTACTTGCTGTTAGGTATAACAAACTACCTATCATGCCTCGATACTTGGTACTATCTACCGACTCACACTCTTCGTCTTTTGTGAGTTTGGTATCGGAGGACATGGGGGTTTTCATTGGTTTAGATTCTTCTAAGCCAAATTTCTTAAGCATTTCTTTAATATATTTAGATTGATTAAAGAAGATACCATCTTCCATTTGTTTTATTTGTAATCCAAGGAAGAAGTTAAGTTCACCCATCATGCTCATCTCGAACTCGTCATGCATGATTTTGGCAAATTCATCACACATGTCTTGACAAGTCGAATCGAATATAATGTCGTCGACATATATTTGAACGATGATGAGATTTGAACTTATCTTCTTAGTAAAAAGTGTGTTATCTACTATTTCCATTTTGTACTCATGTTTAATAAGAAAGCTTTCAATCTATCATACCAAGCTTTGGGTGCTTGTTTAAGACCATATAAAGCTTTCTTTAGTTTATAAACATGATATGGTTTTTCGAAGTCAATGAATCCTAGAGGTTGTGCCGCGTATATCTCCTCATTGATAAAACCGTTCAGGAATTCACTTTTTACATCCATTTGGAATAGCTTAAAATCTAAAGCACATGCATAAGCTAATAGTATTCTAATAGACTCAAGTCTAGCAACTGGGGCATAAGTTTCATCATAATCGATGCCTTTTTGTTGATTTTAGCCTTGAGTAACTAACCTAGCCTTATTTCGAGAAACAATACCATTCTCGTCTAACTTATTTCTAAACATCCACTTAGTTTCCATGATTTTCATATTCCTAGGTTGTGGAACTAACTCCCAAACGTCATTAGAAATGAATTTATATTCTTCTTGTATAACGATTATCCAACTATCATCCGTTAAGGCTTCATTCACATTCTTAGGTTCTATAGTTGATATAAAACAAAAGAAGTTACTTTAGTTTTGGGCTTGTGATCTAAGGGTTCTTTGGTTAAGGTTTCATATGACATTTCTAATGGATGGTTCATAGATTCCTTAATATTGACTATTTCGTCAATCTCTAAAGTTTCATCCTCAATGTCATTTTCTAAGTTTTTCTTTTCGGTAACCTTAATTGCTTCTTCTTCATCTAAGTCATCATCCACCAAGGGTGATGTCTTAGAGGGTAGAGGAGTTTCATCGAATGTCATGTTGAGTGATTCTTTGACTTTCCTAGTATGTTTATTAAGGATGATGTAGGCTTTACTATTTTGGGAGTAACCTAAAAAGACACCTTCGTATGACTTTGGGTCAAACTTGGTAAGGTAGTCTTTGGTGTTTAAAATGAAGCACTTGCTTCCAAACACTCTAAAATAATCAAGAGTAGGTTTCCTACCTCTCAAGAGTTCATAAGGTGTTTTTCCTAGGATGGCTCTAATTAGGATTCGGTTGAGAATGTATGTTGAAGTATCTACGGCGTTACACCAAAACTTTTGTGGTAACGATTGCTCATTCAACATAGTCCTACTCATTTCTTGAAGTGTCCTATTTTTCCTTTCAACCACGCCATTTGATTGAGGAGTGCGTGGAGCCGAGAAGTTATGTGTAATACCATTGGCATTACAAAACTCTCCAAATTGCACCTCATTATCAAATTCCCTACCGTGGTCGGTTCTTATTGACACTATTGTACATCCTAATTGGTTTTGAATTTTCTTACTAAATATTTCAAATTGATCGAAGGCTTCGGTTTTATCCTTAAGGAATCTAGTCCAAGTATACCTAGAGTAGTCATCTACTATGACTAATGTGTAGAGGTTTCCTCCGTAACTCCGTACGGCGGATGGACCGAAGAGATCCATATGAAGGAGTTCTAAGCATCTAGTCATTGAGACTATATTCTTAGCCTTATGACTAGCGTAAGCTTATTTTCTAATTTTACAAGCATCACAAAAGTGTTGATCAAACTTAAGCTTAGGTAAGTTTCTAACTAATTCCTTAGATGCTAACGATTGAATGAGACGCATATTTGCGTGACTTAATCACCTATGCCACAATGTGGAGTTTTCATCAATCATTGCTAGATAAATTTGGTCTTTAGGCTTATTGGTATGTGCTTAAATACACATACCTTTTACCTTTAAAAACAAGCTAAAATAACCAAAAACGGACTTAAAATGCCAAAGATACGCTTGTTTTGCTAATTGTATTGTGCAGGAACGGATAACCAAGAAAAGGACGAAAAACAAAGCCAAAACGACAAAACCGGACTCGGAATGGAAAAGACTGTGAAAGACAAAGCCAAATCAAAGCCGGAAAATCAATCAAGTCAAAAAGTCAACAGAAAAGTCAAACTGGTTCGGAAGTCAAACGGCTCAAACAAAAGTCAATCCCCGGGCCAAAGTCAAAAGAAATATAAGTTTAAGGGGCTGATATTGCCAAACACTAAATTATTTATAGGAGATATGATGGAAAAGAGAAGACAAGGGCTTATTTTGCAATTTGTTCAAAGTGACAAGTGGGGGGGAAAACTGCCAATACCCACTAACTTGTACACCTACAAAGGACATGTATGCAAAGAGTTGTATAACTCTTGGGGACTTGTTTTGCCAAGTCCCCAAAAGTTATATAACCGCAGGGACGAATTGTGCAAGTACACATATAACCTCAAGGGACCATTTTTGCCAATTCGCTCAAACACACACTCTGTTATATCCCCCAACTTCTTTTCCCGCCCTTTTTTCCCCCCAAAACACAACTCACGGGTTGTTAAACCCGTTTTTACCCCAAAGACCTTCATCCCCTCCATGGATAATCAACTTCCCCCTCCTCCACTAACTTTCCCACCAAAAACCACCCCTTTCCAAGCTGGCAATCCCCCATTTTTCCATAAAGTTGGCCGAATCAATGGCTTAGATTAATTTGAAGTAGCACAAGGGTTATTAAGGGCTGGGATTGGCTTATTGAGTCCTCTCACAGAAAAAGCACAAAGGAGAAGAGCTGAAGACTTAGTTGTAGTATAAATAGAGCAATAGTGTTAGCCGAAAATCATCTTATGTTTTTTTTAGTTAATCAATTTTTAATTCAGCTTAATTTATGCTTATTTCAAGTTAATTATAGCTTATTTACTTTTCCATGTACCCTTTTTATCATTTAATGAAAAGTTGAAGTTTTTGGAATTTTATATCAGTTTATGTTTTCACTGTTCAAGTGCTTATTTTTTTATTTCAAATGTTAAAAAGCTCTCCAAACAGCTTAATAATAAGCTAGGTTAACTTAACAAATCAATAAGCTAAGAAAATTTGGACTTTACTTCACAAATTCACTCAAAAACACCAAAGCTTGTGAAATTGGATGATAAGCCAAATTTGGATGGGCTTATGGACAATACCAGCTTATTTTCAATAAGCTGGAGCTTGTAGAATAAGCTTTTGACAGCTTAATTACCCTTGTTTAGAGCAAAGGGCCTTGTAAGTTCTCATTTTCCAATTTTAAGTCATTTTTAACATTAGCTTATTTTTAGCTTATCTTTGCTTATTTTTCTTTTAGATATGCTTATTTATGCTTATTATAGCTTATTAGTCAAGAAAAAATGGGTGTTGTAGTTTAAATTTCCATTGTGCAAGTTTTTCAAATTTCTAGTGTAATTTAGCTATTATTTGTCATTTCACTTTTTAGCTTATTCCAGTGCTTATTTCTTGTTGCATTTTGCTTATTCATGTATTTTATGCTTATTTAGTTTACTGTGCTCAAGTCTCATAGTTTATTTCATTTTTATTAAGCTTTTAAGTCCAAAATCAGTCTTTAAAGGGGTGTTTGGCATAAGCCTTAAAGTGGGTCAAAACAGGTTTTGGCATGGGTTATGACCATGAGGTTGGTTTTAGCTTAAGTTTTTAAGCTCACATAAGCTGTTTTTAAAAGCTTTTCAGTTTTTAAATTGCTCTCCAAAGTTTTTAAATCCATTTTTATAACTGTGAGATTTTTGAGTAACCCACAAGTGCTTATTTGATTAAGCACTTGTGGTTTGAGTTTAAGCATCAAAAAGTGTGTGTTTAGTGTGTCTAAACAAGGCTGTTAAAAAGCCTTTGGTCCCTTGACTTTATAAGTCAAAACTCACCAAGTGTCCATTGTCACAGTTTGTAAAAAGCCAAGAGACCTTTTTCACAGCCAAAAATAAGCAAGTAAAAATGCTTTTCCAAAGCTAAAAAGTGGTGCACAAGTCCCTTTGCTATCATACTCCATCTGTTTGAGCTTATTTTATTGTTTAGAGCTTATTTGACAGCTTTTAGCAAGCTGTCAAATAAGCTACTAAAGCTAAGCTTAAACCTCCCCTGGTGCAAAGGGGAGAATTTAAGCCCTTTGTTCTCTGTCTTGTTGAGTTCTAAAGCCCAAGTCTTTGGCTTATTTTGAGAGTCCACAAGCTCTTAAATAAGCCCTCAAAGTCTCAGCCCTTGATAAGCTTATTTGTGTGCTTATTTTTAAGCCCAAACATGCCTCTTGGCTGTTTTTGAATCCCTTAGGCTGTAGGATTGCTTATCTTTTGATTCTAGCTTATTGAGCTTATCCCATAAGCTCAAATTGTGTCCTAGTGAGTTTTTAGGTTAAGTTAGATAGTTAATGTGCTTATTTCCCTTTTTCTTTAGCTTATTTGTTCAAGTCTTAAGCAAATTTTAGCTTTTAAGCTTATTTCATGTTTCTGTCACTTAAGCCCTTTTCCACAGCTTATTAGTTTAGCTTTTCCTTCCCTTTTAGCTTATTTAAGTTAGCATAAGCCCTTTTTGCTTATTTTAGTCCTTAGCTTAGTTATTAGACCATAAGTAGTAAAAAGACTTAGTTTTTTTTTGCTTTTAAAGCTTCTTAAGCTTCTGTCAAAATTAAGCTTATTTTTAAGCTTATTCTTTTGATAAAAGTGAAAAGTGCATTTGTTAAAGTTGTGTAGCATAAGCCCCTTAATAAGTTTGTAGTTTTGAGTTTTTGCTAAAAATCACTTTTTAATAAGCCAAAAAAATAAGCCATGTCGTAGGGTTTGTTTTGTCACTTTTTCATAGTGTAGGGTTACCCGTTTTCACACAAGTGTAAATTTAATAAAGTTAACCCGCCTACCCTTTAGTTTAGATTTGTACACTTTCTACCCTAGAGTTTAAAAAAAAAAAAGGGAAGATACTTGGTCCGGGTGAGCAAGACTCGAACCCGGGACCAAGCAATACATCCCCTTTTACACAACACACTCTACCACTGCGCCCTTGGGTCTTTTTCGTTAAAGACTCAAGGGCAATTGTATTTAAGGGTGTTTTGCCCTTATAAGCTAATAAGCTGTCCAAGCTTATTTTCGGGCTTATTTGATAAGCTGTGTGGTGTTTGGTATTTTTCGTAGGACCATTTTTACAACTTTTTGTCTTTTAAAGAACGGGTCCGGGTACGGGATTTTGTTTTGACTCGTTTTTGGGTCAAACGAACTCCGTTTTCGGTCTAGTCTTTTTCATTCTTCGTTATTTGATCCATAGAGTAGTTTAGAAGCAAAAATTTCTTCGTAGGCTTATTTTTAAAGATTTTAGGTTTTCCCCCTTTTGTTCGAGATTCGGGCCTTCGTTTTCTAGTTTAATTTCATAATTTTTAGGTTTTTCTTAAACGTTTTAGTCCGTTATTATCTAATTTGACTTTTTCAACTTCCCAAACTCATTCCTTCCTTCAAACTCAAATCTTCGATCGTATCGATTTACCATTCCAGCCTCGTTGGGGATTTACGACCCGGGAAAGCTCTATACTACTTCTCGGTATCATTGATTGTTGGTTTTTACACTTCTTTATATATTTTATATTTTATTATATATTATATATATTTACGGTGTGAATCCAGCCAGTCAGTCACCATGTTAGTTATAATTTAGCTCCAAGGGTAGCATGTACTGTAACACCCCCAAAAATGGGTCGCATTGGAATATGTTTCCGGGAGCGTTACTTCATAATACCATTGCTCAAGTCATGAAAGAACGACCTCTAACTGTGTCATTTGAAAAGATTTATATTTTATTATATATTATATATATTTACGGTGTGAATCCGGCACGATCAATTTTTGGCGCCGTTGCCGGGGAGGCTGTGCAACCGTTTATCGTTGCGTTTGACCATCTGTTTTTGAAATTGTGAATATTTTCTTCTAAAAAAAAAAAAAAAAAAAAAAAAAGTACAAAAATATTTTTCATTTCTTTTTTTTAGTATAATTATCAGTATAAAAGAAAAAAAAAACCAAAAACATAAAAACATTGTCCATAATAAAAAAGAAATAAAATTCACAAATTGGTAAAACACCAAAATATAATATTCTCAACTGAGGTATTATCATAATAAGTTCCGGTGAACTTGTTGGTTCCCAATTCGAACAAAAGATTTAAAAACTTGCCTTTTGTGTCTCTTACGACGTACGGCTCACCTTGGAAAGTTGAACAAACTATAAAGTGGGTATAAGGAGGGTTGTTCCTAGGAACTACGACCCGAAAGGAGAAATAAGCTTCGCGCTATTCCTACTCCTCCGCTCACCTGTGAGTTTATCTTTTTGAGAGCTACCGTGAAGTAAGCAGATTATTTGGTTTAAGTTGTCCTATCTCATTGTCCGTTAAAATCAATTGTGAATCAATCTTTGAAAAACCAAAAAAAAAAAAAATTAGTGTAAATTTTCTTTTTGTACTCCTATTTTGTGCATGCGCACTCGTTCTCAAGCCCGTAGACGTCGACAACACAAAGTTTCGACAAACTTCTTTTTGACTCATCTAATCTTGAGAAACCTGATAATCCTCCCATAGTTACGATAGGCCGAATAACGACTATGGCGCAATTGCTCGAGAAGCACCCACCCGAGATGGTTACGAGGATGCGATAAGTTATTCCAGAAATCACCGCGAATAACTTTGAGATCAAGCATGGTCCCTTCTGAATCTTGCCAAAACAAAGCAATTTTTTTGGAATAGATAAAGAAGACCCACATGCTCACATCCCGTTATTTCAACAAGATCACTTCTACAATGAAGATATCCGAACGTAACCAAATACGTCGGTCAAACTTATGCTTTTCCCGTTTTTCTCTCGAAGAGGGCAGCCGGATTGTGGCTAGATAAAAGAACCCCCTCGTCGATGAAACATGGGGAATGAATCTTGTTTCAAATTTATTAACAAATCTTCCCTGCCCTCAAAATGACAAATCTCAGAAATAAAATCACGGAGATTCAGCAAAAATTTGATGAGAACGTTTTAAGAGGCATGGGATCGTATCAATGATCTTTTAAGGGATGCCCTCACATGGGTTTTCAGGAATAGCATTCAACTCGATACATCTATAATGCCCCTAAATCTAAATGATCATGACTCATTGAACTCAGCTGCCGGTGGGTAACTTCTTAGGACAAATAATTGCCTCGAGAATGTTTAAAATCATCGAGAGCAAGTCTAAGGTACGTCAATCAAGAAACAAAGTCTGTTGTAGCGTAAAATGAGTTACCAAGCTCTTCAACCCAAGCAGTCTCATCTGATCTGCCTGAACTCAAAGACATGAGTTTCGGGCATTAATTCTCGATAGAATAAGAACCAAACCGCCAAGCTTCCGCCCCCGTAAAAGGCGGTTTGAACAAAGTTGTGTAACTTGTGGGGTAGGTCATTCTTATCAAAACTGTCCAGCATAACAGCAATATGGTACGCATGACAATATCCAAGAGTATTATCCCCAGGCTGCTAGCGGCCAAATTTCAACCAAGCTAATTCTGTTATCGACTCCGAATGGTCTCAAATCAAATTCGAACCTCCTGGTTTTCCTCCCATTCACAGATATCCTCATGCAAATAGTCAAAACAATTTCAATCGAGGAAATAACTTCAATCAAAACAGAGGAAACAATTTCAACCAAGGTCAGATTTATCGACCTCCGGTTAATCAACCAGTAGCTCATCAACCAGTAGCTCATCAAGGACCTGCTCCTCAGACACAAAAATGGACAAAAAAAAAAATAACGGTGTTCAAAAATCAGATTTTTTGAAAGATATGTCACAGCCAATGATGCATTGTTGAGAAACAAGTATACATGCAAAACCAAGTCAAAACTCTAGCAGATCCCAAATGGCAAATTTAACTGACATGCTTTCAAAATTGTGGTTACTGCTAATACAGCTTCTACTTCCGGTTCTGGAACTCTTCCTGGTAACACTATTACCAACCCTAAGGAAGATTTAAAAGGTATCACTACCCGAAGTGGTGCTACCATCCAAGGACCGAAAGCAGTTAATCATGATGCCGAGGTGACAAAGGACACGATGCCTCCTGCTAATAACGGAAGCACCGAAGCTCCAACCATCACTGATGTTCAAATTCAGTCTCGTAATCCCAAATCCGAGCTCATGGTTTTGCTCCAGATGTTGCTCCAATCCTAAAGCAATCAATTCGATTCCATCAAAAAAATGATGAAAGGCGCAAGGAAAAAGCAACGACCAAAACGAACATTCTATGTTAAATCCTTTAGAGATTTAAGTTTCGAGATTAGCTTTACCGAAGCCTTGATGCTCATCATGGCCTAAAATTGCTTCGACTTTTAAAACATTAATCGGAAACAAAGAAAAATTAGCGAATTGGCAAAACTCCTTTGATGAGAACTGTTTCAGCGTCATGCCACAACAAGTTACCAAAGAAACTTGGAGACCCTGGCCGATATCTGATTCCATGGTGAATTTAACGGGGATTACTATATGAGCAACGCATTGGCCGATTCTTGGTGGCGAGCATTAATCTCATGCCTTATGCTGTAATGGAAAGAATCTCGCTCTTCTGAACTAACCCCCAACTGGCATGACGTTAGAACTGACAGATCGTTCAAATCACTGAACCAATCGGTATGCAAAGACGTCCGTCTAATGGTGGGAAATTCTCAATTTCCAGCTGACTTCGTAGTTGTGTTGATTTTAACCAGACCCCCGAGTACTTTAATTTCTCGGGCGATGTTTTCTTGAAAACACGTCATGCTTGATTGATGTTTATGAAGGTGAGATTACCCTTCGTGTTGGCAAGGAAGCCATCACACATTCAATGTCTGGACACAAACTTCAAAATACACAGCTGATTACAAACCATATGACCGGTAAACAAAAATTACGGACGTCATCGATAATGGCCTTGTATGAGTATCCTCAAGAGGTCCTAGGATTTTCCAACGTGATCGCAGTGGCAATCCCCACTCCATATTTGAGCCCCCCTTAACAATTGTTTCTGCTGCTTCTCCAAATCTCACTCCCTTTTGGGGACAGTGATTTCTTTAATAGGAAGAAAGCAGAATTTCATTTTCTTGCTCTAGAAGATGACCCCACTTCATCTGAAGTTGTGATCCAACTATCAGGATCCTTGAGGGGGACATCCTGCTTCTAGAGCAATATTTTGAACAATGAACTCACTACCGGCCCCCATCCCGAAATCATGAACAGAATATATGACTGGAGCCTAGGAAAGAGCTCAAACTCTGTGAAGCTAAAAAAACCTTGAATCTTCGTGATGAACCTCCCGAGGTTGAACTGCAAGGAACTGCCACCCATTTCTTGAATACGCATTTTTATAATGTGACGACCAGTTTCCTGTCATCCATGCTAAAAGACTTACAAAGATGAGGAAAAGGCAGCTCTTCTCAGGTTCTTAAGTCCCACAAGCGTGCCATCGCTTTGGAAAAACTCTCCGATATAAAGGGTGTTAGCCCAGAATTTTGTACTCACAAAATTCTAATGGAAGAGGACTATGAACCATCTGTGCAAAGTCAAAGAAGGGTAAACCCAAAAATCCACGATGTTATCAAAAAGGAGGTTGAAAAACTCCTTGACGCTGGATTGATTTACCCCATCTCTGACAGCCCTTGGGTGAGCCCGGTACACTGTGTACCTAAGAAAGGAGGTATGACCGTCATCACAAATGATGAGAATGAACTAATTCCTACTCGATTGGTCACGGGATGGCGAGTATGTATTGATTACAGAAAACTTAATGAAGCCACCCGGAAAGACCACTTCCCATTGCCTTTTATGGACCAAATGCTCGAAAGACTAGCAGGAAACCAATACTACTGTTTCCTCGATGGCTTCTCGGGTTATTTTCAGATCCCAATTGACCCAAAAGATCAAGAAAAGACAACCTTTACTTGCCCATACGGAACTTTCGCCTATCGTCGCATGCCTTTTGGGCTATGCAATGCTCCTGGCACGTTCCAAAGATGTATGATGGCAATCTTCCACGATATGATTGAAAAAACGATGGAAGTATTTATGGATGACTTTTCGGTCTTTGGGGACTCTTTCTCTACGTGCCTATCCCATTTGGAAAAGATGTTGAAGCGGTGTGAAGACACCAATTTGTCTTTAAACTGGGAGAAGAGCCATTTTATGGTGAAGGAAGGCATTGTTCTCGGACACAAAATTTCTAAGTCGGGACTTGAGGTTGATAGAGCTAAAGTCGAAGTAATAGCTAAACTCCCTCATCCGACTTCTGTCAAAGGTGTCCGTAGTTTCCTTGGGCACGCCGGTTTTTACCGACGATTCATTCAGGACTTCTCAAAAATTGCCCGTCCTATGACTCATTTGCTTGAAAAAGAGACTCCATTTTTCTTCTCTGAAGAGTGTATCGATTCCTTTAATACACTCAAAAGAAAATTGACTGAGGCTCCGATCTTAATTGCTCCCGACTGGGACTTGCCCTTTGAACTGATGTGCGATGCTAGCGACTTCGCAATTGGGGCAGTCCTCGGGCAAAGAAAAAACAAGCATTTCCAACCTATACACTATGCTAGCAAGACTATGAACGAGGCTCAAACTCACTACACTACTACCGAAAAGGAATTACTTGCCGTAGTGTATGCCTTTGAGAAATTCCGGTCATATCTTGTTATGTCCAAAAGCATAGTGTATACTGACCATTCTGCCATCAAGTATCTCTTTGCCAAGAAGGATGCTAAGGCAAGACTCATGCGGTGGATCCTATTGCTCCAAGAATTTGATATTGAAATTCGAGACAAAAAAGGAGCTGAGAATCTCGCCGCCGATCATCTGTCCAGACTTGAAAACCCTCATCAAGACAAACTCGAGAACAAAGAAATCAATGAAGCATTTCCTCTCGAAACTCTTGGTTCTGTTGCTCTTCAAGATCAAAGTACCCCATGGTTTGCAGATTTTGCAAACTACCATGCGGGGAAATTCGTTATCAAGGGAATGACATCCCAACAAAAAAATAAATTCTTCAAGGATGTCAAACATTATTTCTAGGATGATCCCTTCCTGTTTAAGATCTGTGCTGATCAGGTGATAAGACGTTGTGTTTCGGGGCAAGAAGCTTTAGACATTCTCAAAGCTTGCCACAGTGGACCTACTGGGGGACACTATGGTGCCAATTACACAGCAAGAAAAATCTTCGATTCAGGATTCTATTGGCCCACCATCTACAAGGATGCCCATGACTTTGTCACCCGTTGTGACATTTGTCAACGTCAAGGAAAAATTACGCAACGTGATGAGATGCCACAAAACTCCATCCAAGTTTGCGAAATCTTTGACATCTGGGGCATTGATTTTATGGGGCCGTTCCCGTCTTCAAGAGGGAACAAGTACATACTCGTGGCTGTTGACTACTTGTCAAAATGGGTTGAAGCAAAAGCGCTCCCCACCAATGATGCCCGAGTTGTTTGCAAATTTTTAAAAACTCTCTTTTCTCGATTTGGTGCCCCCCGAGCTATCATAAGTGATCGCGGAACTCACTTTTGCAATGACCAGTTTACAAAGGTCATGCTTAAGTACGGAGTCACTCACCGTCTCTCCACCGCATATCACCCACAAACAAGTGGGCAAGTTGAGGTGTCAAATCGTGGTTTAAAGCGTATTCTTGAGAGAACCGTGGGAGAAAATCGTGCCTCCTGGTCGGACAAACTAGATGATGCTTTATGGGCCTTCCGCACAGCTTACAAAACACCCATCGGGTGTACTCCATATAAGCTAGTGTACGGGAAGGCATGTCATCTACCGATCGAGTTAGAGCACAAAGCCTACTGGGCTCTCAAGCATACAAATTTTGATGTTCAAACTGCGGGTGATCACAGGAAAGTTCAACTGAATGAACTAAATGAACTTCGTGATCAGGCCTACGAGAACTCTTTGATCTATAAAGAGAAAACCAAGAGGATACACGATGCTAAGATCAAAAACCGCGTTTTCAACGTTGGTGATCGTGTTCTCCTCTTCAACTCTAGACTGAAGATTTTCTCGGGCAAATTGAAATCCCGTTGGTCTGGACCATTCACCATTGAGTTTTTTAAAAACCGCGTTTTCAACGTTGGTGATCGTGTTCTCCTCTTCAATCTAGGACTTGAAGATTTTCTCGGGCAAATTAAATATCGCGTGGTCTGGACCATTCACCATTGTTCAAGTATTTCCTTATGGTACACCGGTGGAGTTATCTCAAACTCCGGGCCATATTTTTTTAAAGTGAATGTAACATCGGGTATTAATTATTTTATAATTATTATTAAGCATTACTTTGGAGGGGAAGTACTTTTAAGTTGGGTGAGCCCGGATCTCCGAAACATTCCCAAATGTCCAATAAATTCAGGTGACGGGACAAGCATAGCGACCTTAAACAAGCGCTCGTGGGGAGGCACCCCAATGCTTATCGTCTAATATTGTGTATAAATTTGTTAAAAAATGAAATGGAAATAAGTGTGTTTTACTTTTGGTGTTGTGGAGGCTCGCCTTTTTCATTTTACCAGTGTTTCGGGTTTGTAGTTGTTATTGTCCAGGGTTTGCCCGGGATTGTGAAGTCTCTCATGGCTCTCAGTTTTGTCTTTCGTCCACAAGAGTTTCACATCTCTGCTTCATTTTGGATCCCGTATCCAAATCCTAATCGACTTAACGTTTTATCTTTTTGGGCCACCACTTAAAATAAACGGGCCTTAGGGTTTACGTAGGTGCCCTTTCAACACATCGAGAACGGATGGTTTAGTTCTAGTAATGGGGTGGGGATCTCTCGATTTGATTTTTGCCTGCAGCCGTATTTGTTCTCACGTTAATCCGTTTTTTTACCACCTAAATTTTTTGCAGATAAAATACCAATATAAAAAAAAAATGAAAAAATTAAAATTGTTTCAAAAAAAAAAGATACCGTGGTTTTGTCTAACAGTTCGGCTTTCCTAATGGGTTAGAATGAGATAATTTTTGACTCTCGAATCGGGCGTGTTTGAGCCCTAGCTAGTTCCTCAATTGTAGGCTAAAGCTTTCAACGAATTTGATTGCTTAGGTTTTATTAAGGTGGCAAGAGCAGAAATGATTAGAGTAAATATAAGTTTTATGTGCTGAGCAAGGATTCTTCTAAAAGCTTTATATTGGTAACTTGTGGCTTTTTCTCCCATTAGCCTTTTAAAATCCACATAATCATCGTTGCTCATTTCAATCCAACTAGTCATTCCGATATTTTTAGAAAAAAAAGCTTTTCAAAAAAATTGTAACTCCCTGCAGGATTCTTTTAAGCGAGGTTTTTTTTTTTTTTTTTTGTTCTTAGAAATTAGTTGAAAGTTTTTAAAATGCCAAAGAAGCATTGGAAATGAAATATGAATGCAAAAAAACAATGCATATGAATATTGAAATTTTATGCCAATGAACATTACATTGAGTAATATGGAGCAAAGTAAAAAGAATGTGTCGTGATATCCTACTCCGCTAACCACGAGGTGGGGGTTCAAACTAAGACATCTTTATTCTAGGGGAATTTGGGTGTTGGTTATGATATTCTCACAGGAAGCGAGTTCTAGGGTGAGGGTTCAAACTAGACACCCTTATCTTAGCCATATTAGGAAAAAGGTGTATTGATGTGATTTTCCCACTACCGCTAGCAACGGGTTTGTGTGGTTTTTCCAACTAGACATCGGTCGTTTGGGTTGTGATATCCTACTATGGAATGCGAGGCCTCAGGTAGGTGTTTTCAAACTAAGCACACGCGTTCCTAGCTTTAAGAAACTTATGATTATGATGATGGACGATGTTGCAAAAAGTTTCTACAGTTTTAATTTTTCGTTTCTTTACAATCAAGTTACAAGGGTCCTAATAAGTTGTTACTTTTGAGTCTGATTCATCTTGGGAATTACTGGGGACTATGGGAAAATAAGTTGATCCTATGGTTTTGAGGATGAAATTTGATTGAGTACACACATTTTAAATCATATATCCATGTTGGGTGAGCGTTAAATTTCACAAGGTCATAAGTATGAGTGCTTAAACAATTTAGACTTATATTGACAATGAATCTTGTTCTTAATTGCTTGTTGTGGATTCTAGTGAAAATCGGGGTGACGATGAATTTATCCGTCAGGACATCCAATAAGATTATTTCTATGGGCGCTTTCTCATTCTTTGATCCCAATTGTTAATAAAATTAAAGGAAGGTCAAAAAGGTTGTTAAGAAAAAGAAAAAAGACAAGAAAAATCTAAAAATATTAGGGATAGTTAGTGTACATATAAAAAATGGTGAAAACGGAACTTGTCGAAGCTATTGATTCTTTAAGTTCTCCTTGACGAACACTTAGCTACTTTTCGAGGTAATTAGTCGAGGGGGTTAGAGATTCTTAGTTTTCTTGAGTGTTTACTTCATAACATTGCGTGAGGACACGGCAATACCTTAGTATGGGGGATTTTGGTATGTGCTTAAATTACACATACCATTTTTCAATTTTAAAAAAAAACGGACTTACTTCTTTTAAAAAGACTAAAAACTTACCAGAAAAATACATTGTATTTGTAATGTTTTGCATTTGTATTGTGCAGGTAGCCGATATTCAAGAATAGGAACAAAATAAACAAGCAAAAACAAACGAACAAAAAACTGGAGCACAAGGATGGAAATGGGGATAAAAGTCAATTCAAGTCTAAAGTAACATACTTCAGAAATAGAAAAATACAACTTGAGGGACTAAAATTTTGCCCAAACCTCAGTTGTATTACGATGAGTTAAAAGTCAAGGGTCGAAAATTGCATAAAAGGGTTTATTAAAGTTTACAATAAATAGTTATTAAGAGCTGATTGGGGCCAAAAGCTTGCCATCCTCCTAAAAACTCTATCTTCTCCCGCCAAACAAAAACCCATCGGTACAGAGTAGGGATGTTCTTCCCATTGTTCTACCTGGCAAAAACCACTTCAAACAACTAGGAAAAATCATTTCTAACCACTCCCACTATCAACCACCCCAGCTGTTTATAATAAGTGCCATCGTTGGCAATCCCTCTCACTTTCTAAGCATTTTTCGATGGCTTTTTTAGTGATTGTCCAAAAAAGAAGCACAAAAGAAAATTAAAGGGCTTGGGAATTTGTTTTATAATCACCTCACACAACAAACACACTTGGTTTTTTGTCTCTACCAAAGAAGCACAGAAAGAAGAAGAGAAGAGAGTCTAAGAAACCAAGACCTTAATTTATTTTAGTATAAATAGGGCCATTGTAACCCAAGTTAAAGAGTTAGTTTTTAGTTTTTTTATAACTTAGCTTATTTTCAGTCATTTACAAATTTTACTTTCATCTTGTAACTCTTTCAAGTTGTAATACAAATTTGAGGTTTTTAAGTCAATTTACAATTCCAAGTATTAAGCTCTTAATTGTGTTGTTTTGTGTTCAACAAAAGCTTCAATTAAGCTTATTTTATAAGCTGCTTTAATTAAGTAAATTTAATAAGTTAAGTAGTTAAGAGAAATTCACAAAAATCACTCTCAAATATTCCACAGCTTATTCTATGGATGATAAGCCAGTTCTGGATGGGCTTATAGACACTACTAGCTTGTTTTATACAAGCTAGAGCTTCTGTATAAATTCTTTGTTTACACCCTGGTTTTTGAGCAAGGGGTGTTGTAAGTCTCCTCTTTTTCTTTACTTTTCTTTATTTCTGTTTTTGAACATGCTTAATTAGTGCCTTATTTTCCTTGTTACTTATGTTTATTATTTTGTGTTTTTTATCTGTTCTTTGGTTTTGATGATGATTATCTTGTTCAGTTGTTAGTTTAATAAAATAGTTGGTATCACTTTCTTTAGTTATGTATTGTTAGTTCATTTGATTATTTAATAAAACTGCTTAGTTAGGGAGTTAATTACGGTTTTAGACTAAATATCGCTTATTTTAACGTGCGCTTATTATTGATTGAAAGTGGCTTAATAAGTGTCTTATCATTTGTTATACTTGATAATCTGTTTTTAAAAACCAAATTTAGATCCAAATAAGCTTTGAATTAGAATGACTTTTGAAAACTTTTAAAAGGTTTTTAGAACTAGGCTGGATACCTAACTTTTAACTAGCGGTAACTAACTTTTTACGGACTAGTGGTTTACTAACTCAGGTTTAGTAACCGGTAGTTCACCAATTTTTAATATCACTTTTAGGATTGTTTTTAGATTAGGTTTTTAGGTTATGGAATTTTTTGAACATAACTCATTGGAGGGTGAACTAAATCTTGTTGAGGTTTGTTTTAAAAGTTTTTTTAAGGCATATTTCAGTAGCTTATTTTATTTTTAGTCTTTTAAAATTTAAAAAAGATGCTATATTTTCAAATATACAAAATCCAAAAAAAAAAAAAAAAAAATTAGTAAGTGTTAGTCATTGTGCTTATTGGTGCTTATTTCATTGGCTTATTTATTTAAAAGTGAAAATAAAGTGGGCTTTCTTAATAAGGGCTCATTATGTGAGCTTATTTCAAAAATCCACTTTTTCAGTTTGGCTATTATGGTGCATTTTTTTTAGCTTATTTTGAATTTAGGCCTTTTTACAAGCGAAAAAAAAGTTTTCAGAGTTTACTACTTTTTGATGCAACTTGCGTTTTTTTTAAGTTAAGTTGTTTGTTTGGTTCTGAGATTTGGAAAAGCTTTTTGGAATCAAATTAATCAACATATTTTTAAGCTTTCTAAAACTCTCTCCCTTTTTGGAAATTTGAGCTTATTATTTTGAGTTTGTAGTGTCCAAATAACCAAAAAACCAAAAGTTTATAAGCAAACTTTTCTGCAAGTAGCAGCTGTTTTGGCTTTTTGGAGCTTTATTCTGATAAAGTGCTTAATTTTGTAAGGGTCTTATTAAAGTTGCTTTTTAAAATATATGTTCGTGAAACAACTTTCGTGTTTAGCGTTTTGGCTTTAAAAATGATTTTTTTAAATTCATGCACTTTTTGAGGACTTGGACTAAAAAGGGGATTTTGTAGCTTTTTAGCTCAATTTGGCCATTCTAGTTTTATTCTAGTTGCTATTCTTACTCCTGAATGTGGGCTTATTTAGGGTTAGGTAAACATCTAGTTTTGATTTATTTGCTTATTTCTCGGTTTTTATTTGTGTTTTAGTGAGCTTTCGCAGTATAACTTAAAGCTAGCAGTACTAACTCAAATTATTACTGATAGTTAAAAACTGTTTTTAAGTTACTGTGTTAGTATGCTGAGGAGTTTACTTGCCTTTATTTAGCCTAATTGCTTTTTGAATTTATTTGCTTATTTAGAGTTAGCTTAGGCCTTATTTGATTTGTTCTTAAGTTTATTGGCATTATTTTCTGTCTTGACGTAAAAGTTTTTTTTAAATGTTGTTCACCATTTCTAGCTTTATTCTTGTTCCAGCTTATTTTCCTCGCGATTATCTTTGTGTGCATTTGAATTATAAAAAGTTTAGTGCCCAATTATATGTTCATCCTTGTCATATTTCATACTCAATCTTCAATCGTTCATTCGATTTTCCATTTAAGCCTCGTGGGACCTTAACGACCGGAGATACTCTATACTACTTCGGGTTTTTCATGTCTGCGGATCCTGAACCTTTTGTGTTATCTTTTATATATGTATTATATTTATTGATACATTAAAAAAAGGTGTTAAGTTTTCAGCGTAGTCATTATTCTAGGCATACGAAAGCTAAAAAGTCCCGATTTGAACCGTTTCTAACTATATAAGCTCAAGACAGGTTACTCTTAAGATAATCGTTCGGCTTTTTTTATATTGTTATAATGTTTCATATGATCCTTTGCTACAAAAATCATAATATAAAAGCTTTTTGACTCAAAAAACTAAGTTGTTTTATGCTTTTTTTTTGATTCCAAAAACCGTAACACCGAAACCCTATTTTATGTTTTTACTTAAAAACTATGTGAGTTTATCTTGTAAAATTTTGTTATTAAACCTAATCCTTAATAGCTTATTATAATGTTTTTAAAATAAGTACTTTGGATAAAGTCAATAAGAGAATTTGATTTTTTAAAACTCACGCGTTTTTCATTTTTTTAAAACCTAATATGACCTGTTTTGCTTCCTAGCTTAACGAATCGTTTTTTTTTTTTTTAATAAAAATTTAGTACTTGTGTTGCGCTGTTTTTATTAAATCTTCATATTTTTAGTTTATTATAACTTAGAAATAATCTTTTGGAAATGTTTAAATAAGCTTGCATGCAATTTGGACATGTTTATTATAATTATAATCCATGCAAGGGGGTCTATATCGTAACTTTCTGAAACTTATAACTTAAAGGGGCTGAATTATGTAATTTTATCAAAGTTTAACTTCAGGGGTCTATTTTATGTCTCTTTTTCAAAAGTACAAGGTGTTACTTGGTATATCTTTTAAGTTTTTTTAAAGGACACCAAAAGATCGTTTAATAAAGTAGCAAACCCCAAGGGTCTAGTTGCAATTATTTTTTAAAAACCTATTAGGTCTCCTAAATTGTAACATTTTGAAAAAGTGGGTAAAATCATATCAAGAACATTATATGTCTCATAACTGTAAATTTAACGCTCCTCGTTATTAACATCTCCAGAGATATTGAATTAAAAATTAAAAAATGCTTTAAAAATGCTTTTGTTCTATATCATTATATCATTCATCATCAATGTGCTTTCAAAAATCAGTGTCACGGATACTTATATCATACCACAATACTTAGGGAGCTTCATATTTTTAAAAAAGTTTCATCTTGGTATTACGTTCTGATGAGTGTTGGTTTGTTTTCGAATTTAAAGTGCCTCCTTAGCTCCTCAATCGTTTTTACTGAATGACTTCTGAATTTATGTTGGCTCCGAACGGTGGTTGTGTTATGATAATTTTCATATCAAAAACCGACATTCGATGTAAAATCTTAACATATTCAATCAAAACTATCTAAGGACTTTATACATATATTAAATTAGGTGCCCGTGTTGAAGATGTTACAATATTTCAATATACATTAGCTAATCAATTTCCTATAATGTTTACAGTTGTGAGTTCATAGCCTCGCATTTCAATATTTCAAAAATGTTTTTATTAAAACTGGCGAGGGATACATGCTATAAACATGAATGCAATTACATTTCTGTATGGCTATTTCAATTTACGTATTTCTTAAGTAACGCTTTGCCTTTTTTTTAAGTTTCCCATAATCATGGAAACCGTTAAAATTACTCTCCGTTAGTAAAGCGCGAGCGGGGGATGATGTGGATTAGATCTATTTGGGCTGGACTCCCCGATTGGTGTACCAGTTACGTGTAAACAATTGCACATTCATTAGAAATCACGCGGGTATTTTTTGGCAAAAGGCTACCCGCCGGGGGCTATATAACGTATCACCCCATACCCTACAGCTTCGGAATCTTCATGAGCTAATGGCAATAATAAAATATATTTTTAATACCGGGTGTATATCAACGTAACCCGAATATCGCATTTGCATTTAAATTATATTACTTAAACCTATGGATTTACTCAAAACTTTGTGTTAACTTTTTTGCATGTTTATCTCAGGTTTATTGATGACCAATATACGGCAAGTTTGGTTATGGACTCAAAGATTGGCCTCCTAAAACTTGTGTATCATTCAACATTGCATGTACTAGATTTGGGACCCGCCTTTGGTAAACTCTGATTTGAAATGATGCATAACATATCCTTTTGAATAAATATTAGAAATTTATAAACGGACTCTTTTGGGTCGTTTTTTTTCCTATGTGATTAATGATTGTATGTATCCATGAAGGTAGTAATTATACCCCAGATTAGCTTTCCGCTACTTATTGTAATAAAAATGGGGGTGTACAGATTGGTATTTCGCGCCTTGTTATAGAGAACAAGGTTCCAAAAACCTTAACTATAACACATTTTCTTTTCAGCCATCAAAGTCCTCCGTGCCACTACATTCCTCCGGTAACAAGTATGTTAATAAAGATACATATCTATTACTAATTACTTAAAGAACTTATGTTTATTTTAAAACTGAGTTGTTAACAGAACGATGTCTTCTCCCAACCACTCTACTTCTGATCTTGAGGATGCTTTTTACTCTATGAATATTCTACCTTATACTTCGGTGTCTCATCGGAAGATTATTTCTGCTTTTCATCAGAAGAAAGCAGTTTCTTTTTAAAACTCATTTGGAAGACTCTAAAGATATATGATCAACAGTAATCTCACCTTTTTCTACAATTAATCCTTATTATGAAGGAACGTTTACAAGCATTTTATTGCTAAGAAATTACCTATTTCATTACCAGATCCTATTACTCCACCAGCTATTTTGACTCCATCTCTGATATTACCACCATCACTACTATTTAAATCCTCGAATATTATTTCTTTTATTTTTGAAGAAATACTTATTACCACTAAGAAGCGAAATTTTGATTCACTCATCTGCTTCCTCCACTGTTTATCTTTAAATTTCATCTCGGAAATTCCAAACTTGTAATTGGTTATTACCTCCTTCTTTGTTTATACTCCTACCCCATCTCAGGGTATTTGATATAGGAAAATGCTCAATTAAGATGCAACTTCTAAAAACATCACGAGGAACAAGTTCGAAGATATTTTGAATACTTAGATTATAAACTCTATCTTCACCACATCAAGAAAAATGGATGGAAGGACGTATTATTGATTAGAATGATCATACAAAGGAATAGTGACGAAAACTAAAGACGGAAACTCAGAAAAATCCGTTACTCAAGATTATCAAACTTCAAAACGAAGTAGTTAGGGCCAAAAGGATAATAGATTCGCTTTGCTTACTACAAAAAAATTTTTGATCTTCAACAAATTCATTGAGAAAATCAATGCTCGTCACCAAACAAAGATCAACGAGGGATCTTAGGATGTCTCTAACCGGCCTCAGAATCAACAACTCTCTTTAGAATTGTTATAGCTTTATACTAGCCATGGGATGTGTGGTATAAAATAATAAATATAAATAAAAAAAACCTCTTTTCGTCAAATCTTGACTATGTACAGTAAGAAGGCAAGTTATTTATAAAGGCAATCCCGTTTCGTATCTTATTGTTTCCAACTTATCACTCTTTCATCATCATTTCCACCAATTTCATCATTATCCCGTCTGTTCATAAATTCATACCATAACCCTAAGTGCGTTAAAAATCCAAAAAATAAGCATTCTCTTTAAGCATTTTTAAGGGCATCACGTTCATCTTTTATAACTTGGATATTTCATTCTTTATACGCGTTGATCTTATGTTGATAGAATTCCTCCCAACCACAAGGATGTTCAAATCTTGACAGCACCAACCTGACTCTTGCTACCATCGGAGAACTGAGTTGCTCATAGTATTAATCGTTAAATCTTGAAAAGCACAAGCTGCAATGATGGGCAAGTGTACAAACATCCCAACTCTGAACTTAGAAAAAAACATCTGTAGGGTTTAGAAAGGAATCTGACGCTTCGAGAGAAATTCTTACAAGGTTACAACTTTTCCTACTTCAACAGTAGAAGGAAGGCGTTGGTCTCATTCGCTGGTTTTTATACAAACTGTGATCATTATTTTCTCGTAGCAAATGTGACCGGAAGAGGGGAACCAAGTGGATTTGCTTTAGTTACCTTTACTAAGGAAGCTTTGTCTGGTGGTAAAATTCCTGTCTATTGGAAATAAGAAGATAGCCTAAATAGATCACCTGGTCGAATTTTGAGAAAAAAGACTCTTGATAGAGAAAGTATTGTCCTTCAACACATGAGATTAAGAAATGAAAAGAAGCATTACCATGGACCTAGAAGTTAATAAAGCATGTTATTGAAACACATTCTGTACAAAGAAAATCCCAATAACCTAAACGGAAGTTTGATAAATGAAAAGGAAAACACCACCGAGAACCAATCAATCATTGCACAGATAACATAACAATAAACCACAGCAACCAATAATCACCATCAGCAGCAAAAGAAAGCAGGAGGATCTTAAGGCTTAATGGAAAACCGTTGGTTGGATTACTGGAATCGTCCTTTCACCATAAACATCACATAGGTCCTTGTACTGGTTCAAAGTGTCGGGGGACTTGCTAACATAGGGAGAATTAGGACATATTGGACCAAGAACTTGCAGAAAACACAAAAACCAAACAACTAGAATAATATTTCAAACCACTATTACGATAACTTGTAATGCATGTGGAAAAATATCATGACTTATAGCGGAATCAATGTTCAAAAGTAAAAAACAACAGGGCCACGGAAAAACATACTTAGGGATGAGCTTAAATTTTTGTTTCACTTTTTAGGATTTTCTACCCCTTAAAATAACTCTCGAGGATTATTCAACTCTCTACCGAATCTTCTTCTTCAATTCTAAAAAAACCTAATCACTCAAGAAACAATCCTCGTCGTCTGTTACTTTTATACTACTACAAGATTAATTAGATAAATATCAACCTCTTTTTCTCATTATGTTAAAGTTCATATTTTTTTTGTTAATCCATGAGTGATATTATTAAAGTGTTGACTTCCGTTCATCTTGTTATCTGTGTGATATCAAAATTCGACATCGTTTGTCAAACTTCCATTATGTTCAACTCTATCAATAACTCTTCTCATACCCTTTATTTTCATCCTCGATTATATGGGCGTCAGTACAATCAACATCTCAATATTATCTAACCATTCATGATCATATCATTTTCTACACATTACCATATCGTGTTTTTATGCTTAGGTAAGACGATTTATGATCATCTTATTGAAATGAATTAGGTCACTTCTTCATTTGAATAAGGAAATTATAAATCTCCGAACTATGAATTTATAAATTCTCAGTTACAAGGAGTTGAACGCTTCTTTTTGTAAGTGACAAATTATAAATAAATAGGCTTAAGTATATAACATACGTACAAACAAGTTTCTTTCAATCCGTTCCTTAATCATTATCATTATTACCTTCATTATCATTATTACCTTCATCATCTGTTCATTTCAAAATCTGTATCTCACGTGATTAGCAACTCTCTTACAATCATTCCTTGACATCACTCATTCCATGATCTCCGTATTCTAAAATTCTCTGTTATATTCTGCAACATAATAACAAGGAAACACACAAGAATCTATACAATGCCAAATGATTTCAATACCACTAGGTATGAAAATTTTGACAAAGACTTGTGATAGCATTCTTATTCGATGTTGACTTTTAAAGGTTAATGAATAACGATTCTTTACGATCACAGTAGCACAGCAGAAGCATGGTAGGCCCATAACCCACAGGTTTCGTAAATCGAAGTATTCCATCCACCCAGGTTCAATCAGAATCTGGAGAAATTCTATTGGCTGTCATCAAGATGTGTGGTCTTGGAAATAAGTAGACGTGTGAAAGGAGGTAATTATAATTATGGTGCGCAACATAATTATAAATGCATCACACACGTGGACTTGTGACCTTGATTAGCCTAACATAAAAATTAAATTCATGCCTAGTACCTACATCTATTCCTAAATAATATCACTACAACTTTCAACTAAATCTCGAGACGAGATTTCTGTAAGGGGTGGAGACTATAACAACCCAGAATTTTAATCAAATGCAAAATCAACCTATTTTACTATGATCACAATTCTACGGGAAATTTTTCGCTTTATTACATTATTTGCATTGCCGATATCTCAATGTGCAACATTTCTTGCATAACTAAAGTTAACGGACTCATGCAACCTATCTATGGGAATCCTATCTTCATATATGTCAAACAATCATCATAACATGTCAAGTCAATATCATAATATCATTTTTACAAAGTACATTACTCATATAATGTGTCAATTGCAACATTATATCAAAACGGGCTTTAAACCGTTATCGTATGCCTCTAAACCCTAACTTCATGAAAGGTTAACATCTAAAGTGAATGCACAAGCTACTAAAGCATATGTACAAGTAATATAACATCTCATTTTAAATATAAAATCTCTTCAAGCCAAAGTACAAGTCCTTAAAAGCTCAATGTACAAGTCATTAAGCATGATCTCCAAAATAGCCGTTTTACCTCCGTTTTCATTCTATTTTCTTCACCATCATTTGTGTACAAGCTACTACACTCAATATACAATGTGTAAACCCTAATTATTCTATTCATAAGCTTTCATACATCTTATTGCACTCAAAACCCTAATTCAAAACCCTAAACCCTAAAACCGAGCTAGTTTCTAATCCATGACCCGTTTCTTGATTTTTATCCAATGTAAACCCAAACCAACACTCAAATAAGTTGTAATAACTTAATTTACAACATTCTCAATCATATTCCATCATCATTTCATCATTTTACTTCAATTATACAAGAAGAAAACACTAATTATGACCTAATTGTAAACTTTTGACCCGTTTAATCATTTTATACCAATTTTAACCAAAAAACTATCAACTTTTGATTATAATCCTTAATTAAGTCTTAAGTATCAGTAAACCTGTCATCCTAATCAAGTATTATACACGATTTTCAAGCTGAAAACCTAATTGAACCCTAATGAACCCAGGAAATTAATACCTTTTGCATTTTGACCCAATTGAAAGTTTTTTTCTTGCATTCATGCACCTTGATGAATGCTCCTAATTGAAGTGCAAAGATGCTTACAAGCACCTCAAACAAATATCCTCTTCATTATAATTTAAAAATTGATCACTGCTCTCTTGTTTCTTTCTTTTTGTACCTACGGCTTCACCAAGACACAAATCCCTCACCAAAGTGGGGTTACTTCCTAGCCTTAATACAACACTTCTACCAGCTTCTACTCATCCCTACCTAGCTTGTAAATATGCCCCATCTTTGATTTTCAAGAATACCTTAAGCTTTAGGATTTTTCATAGTGACCTATAAATAGGAACCAAATCATTCATTTTTCTTCTCCCCCTCTTCCTCCTCTATAACCCTCTTAACATAGATGCAATCCGTTCTCTAATAGGACCTAATAGGTTTAAGAAGGCTCATGGTACAGGAGGTAGCAAAGAAACCAAGAAACGAAGACCGGGAGTCGTTATTCTAGGCGTACGAAGCCAAAAGTCCCGATTCTGACCCGTTTCTAAGCTATAAGCTCAAGACCTGGGTCTCTATTGCTTTTTTCTGGTTTCTCTTACCTTTATAATGTTTCATATGATCATGCTATATCATAATATAAAGCTTTGATCAAAAACCTATGTGTTATAATTTTTGATCCTAAACCGTACACCCGAAACCTATATTTTTAATGTTTTTACTTAATCTATAAGCTTAGCTTTGTAAACTATTGTTATAATATATCCAATATGCTTAACTTCATTAAAATAAGTGCTTTGATAAGTCATGAAAGAATTTGAGCTTAAAACCCGTGCGTTTTCATTTTAAAACCCTAATATGACCCGTTTTGCTTCCTAGCTTAACGAATCGTTAATTTAAACTTGCGTTACGTTAAAACTTCATATTTTAGTTTATTATAACTTATAAATATCTTTTGAAATGTTAACATAAGCTTGCATGGCAATTTGGACATGTTTTGTAATTATAATCCATGCAAGGGGTATATATCGTAACTTTCTGAAATTAATAACTAGAAGGGCTGAATATGTCATTTTATCAAAGTTATAACTATAAGGGTCTATTATGTCACTTTTCAAAGTGCAAGGTTTACTTGGTATATCTTTTAAACTTGAAGGACCAAACTCGTAAAAGTGCAAACCCCAAGGGTATATTTTGCCACTTTTCAAACTCAAGGGTCTAAAATGTAACATTTTGAAAAAGTATAAAATCATGTTTAAAACACTTAACAAGACATAACTTTTATTAACGTCTCGTACTGAACATTCAGATATAATCGTAAAACGTCTTAATGATTATATCATATCACAATCTAGGGAGCTTCATATTAAGGAGTTTCATCTTGGTATTACGTTCTGACTGAGTTGTTGGGTTTACGATTTAAAGTGCCCTAGCTCCTCAAACGTTTACTGAATGACTTCTGAATTATGATGGCCCGAACAGTGATACAATAATTCCAAACTCTTCAATCAAACTCATAACTCTTAAAACTAAAGTTCTAGAGTACAATCTTCCTAAGACTCAACATATTTACTCAGGTTGCGTGACGTGGCTGTTTACTATCATTTGCTATATCAACCCTTCCTCCTGTTAAGATTTTGATAAGGTCGTCAGCCTTTCATTTTGGAATATTTATTACATCTAATATCAGGTGAGTTCATAGCATCGCATTTCAATTATTTTAAATGTTTTATAAACCGCGAGGGTGGGTTACATGCTCTATTGTTTTTTATATATTAACAAGTACTTAAAACGATATTGTGAATTTCATACCTCGCCTTTACTTATTTAAATGTTTTATTAAAACCCGCGAGGGGGGATACATACTTGTTACAAACTTTTTATTACTAGTTTTTCTTATAACAATGTGATTACTTTTCACAAAGGACTTAAAATTGGGGTGGGGGGGAGGGGGTTTCATAATCTCATATGCTTTATAAACCGGTGATATCTATGTAAAACATGAATGCAAGTGTTTCTCAAAAATTCATGCTACCTTGATATTTTATTGCCTAAATACATGATAGTATCTCTTAGGGTAATTTACTCCTTATTTTCTCTTTGGGTAATATCTTCCCAATATTCTTTTGGGTATATATCCCAATATCTCTTTGGGTAGTATCTCCCAATATCTCTTTGGTTAATATCTCCCAATATCTCTTTGGATAGTAGATCGAAGTATCCCTTAGGGTAGTGACTCCCAATATATCTCCTGGTAAAGGTTCACGGTTCTATTGAGTTTATATAATGTATTCATAGTTTTAGGGCAATAATACTTATTTTCTATATAATTATTCTCATTGCTGTTATTACCACTGTTGGGTGGTGTATTACAAAACATATATTTCAACCATTTTTATTATAAAATTTTGAATTCACTCAACCTTTGTGTTGCACCCTTTTTATTGCTTGTTTATCTCAGGTAAATGAGCATCTTATGGCATGAAGTGGCATGGACTCGAAGATGGCTAAAACTTGTTATCATTCACATTTTATGTTTCTAGATTTTGGGACCTGCCTTTGTAAAACTTTGATTTGAAATGAATGATAACGTATTTTTTTGAACAAACGTCTAATTTGGGTCATTTTCTATGATTATGATTGTTGTTTCCATGAAGTAATACCCCATATTAGCTTCCGCTGCTATATGTAAAAATGGGGGTGTTACATTGCATGATATTGCTATGGCTGACTGCGAGTCGCAATACAACAGTATTTTGTTGTAGTTGAAGCCATATCTTATTGACGTGTCCGCTTCCACAATTACTTGAGCATCAACTTGCAGATAACGCCTCGTATTCAGCCTCATGCAGTGACATTGCTTGTACAATCGTGCTTCTTTCTTAAATCCAATACTGCGAACTTATCACCTAGGAACTGTATTCCTCTAGAAGTGCTTTTGCGAGTATCAATGCATCAGGCATGATCGACATCTGAAAAAGTTGTTAGTTCAAAGCCAAGAACCATTCAGATACCAGAGTCCCATTGTGAATGGTACTCTTAAATATCGAAAGATCCTTTTAACCGCTTTGAGGTGTTTTTCCAGCTCGGTTAGTGCTTGATATCTTGACCAATAACATTAAAACTTGACTATGTATGGTCTATAGAGATGTCAGATAACGTGTGTGACACGATTTTGCTACGGTTGACAGGTTTGGTATACGGGTTCACCACTAAGTCTGCTCTATCAATTTAGTTTCGTATTTAGCCAATTGGTTGTGTTCCTATGTTTTGTACTTTTTCCAACCGTGTTTTTTAGAATCTCATATAGTATTATTGGCCTGATGCTTAAAAATACCGCTATGGGGATTGGTATGATCTGATAGTCAGATAAATGATTTTCATTTTATCACATTATAGGACATCTCAAATCTACCGTTGAATTAATTTTTCAACGTTTGATAAAATTTTAGAGGTTTGTGGAACCCAAAAATATATGTATCAACGTAAATATGCACAAGTAGAATGTCTATCCCCGTATTTTATCATAAATAGAGTCGGGTCATTGATTACCTTTAGAAAAACCTTTGGACATCAGAATTTTGAGAGTTCATCATACCAGGCTCTTGGAGCTTGCTTCAATCCATAAAGTGCTTTCCTTAGACGGTTAAACTTTGTCCTGGAATGATAAGGATAACGGTTATCGGTCTGGTTGTGCAACATAAACCTCCTCCTTCAATGAGAATCATTAAGAAATGCAGTTTTAGTCCAATCTGATAAATTGAAAAGACTTTTATGTGTGCAACATATGCGACAAAAATTTCATGACAGCCTACAAGCGAGCAACGGAGCAAAAGATTCTTCAAAATCAATACTCTATTCCTGAGCATAACCCTTTGCTCAAGTCGTGCCTTTGTTGCGATTACAGTTTGGTCTTCATTCCTTTTTCTTTTTCCATAAACCACTTTAGCTTGATTACGTTCTGGCCAAAAGTTTGTCAACGAGTTCCCAGACAATGTGTCTGTCAAAATGATGAAGTTCTTCCCGCATTGTGTTCTATCCATGCAGAATAACCATTGCTTCCTTAATGTTTTTGGTTCAAACAATTACTCACGGTGAGTTGCGAACATACACATTTTCAGGATTTGTTGCAAGATGTCGTATTGTTTGCACTAGCTTGGATGGATTTCCCGAACTTGAGTTAATAGGTGATCTTTTGTCCATCGGTATTTGGAATCTTGAGGTTGATTAAATGTATGCTCTTTTGAATTACAATATTGCGTGACGAAAGACTCAGGCTATGTTCGATGTACCGGTGTACGAACAGGATTGGTAAATTTCTGTTTAGGATTATCGTTTTTTTCCTCAGCATAAACACTTTGTTGGAGTTGTTGGTTTGATGTAGGTTGAAATTTGCGTTTGAAGGTAGTGTGGATGTTGGGGGGTCTGGTGGGTGGGTCTTTTTGAATAGAATTGTCGGTGGGTGAGAGAAGACTTGTTGACAAGTGATAGTACCATCTATTGAAGAATTCATCCTGTGTGTGATGGAACTGTTGTATATGCTGAAGGAGAAGAAAAACATTTTTGTAGTTCTGGTGCGGCGGTTTCAGGGTTGTCATATCTGAGCCTTTTGTCACTTGGGGAACGAAGGCCTAAAAGTGTATTAGCAACAGACGTCTCTGACATCTTTTTGGATCTCATCCAAATCTGAGATGGATGGATGGGATTAAACTATACCTTGTTCTTTGTTGTTGACCCACATATCCCTATTGACTGAGTGGAGTGTCCTCCAACAAAATGCACGGAATCCTATTTTTCTTTCATCTATCTAAATTTTTCACATCTTTTGTAAGTTAACAAGTTGCAATCCAAAGATAGTGAAGGTGTTTTTTTAATTGAGGGTTTTCTTGTCAGTAATGATGTGATATGCCGTTTTCTCATGAGTGGGATGGATGATTGATCTGTTTTGTGTATAGACATGCGGTTGCAATTGCTTCAGCCCAAAAAGAATAATGGAAGTTTAGAGAAGACGATTAGTTCGTAAATTTTACTCGAGGGCTCAAGAAGAGTGCGGGTTTCGTCTTTCGAAAACGCGTTTGTTCAGGGTGTTCGAGGAGTGATGTTTGATGCTCCAAATTCCCTTCTTATTTATAAGAATGCATTGAGTGTTGTTTTATGAACTAGTGCCTATGTCAGTGCGTACAGAAATTACTAGGGCTTTGGAAGATTTCTCTTAGATCATCATGAGAAAGTTTTTTAAAATAATTGGTGTTTTATCCTTGGGAACGTAAAAAGAGGGAGTCCAAGTGTTTTACGAGAAGTCGTCGACAAATTACCAGAATTATTTCTTCCCATTTATGTTTGCAACCCGCCATTGGACCACATAAGTCCAATATGAGCAAATTTAAACGTCCTTTCGAACTTGGATCTGTCTTTGCTTGAATGAACTTCGTTTATGCCCATTACATCTCTTCAAATGAGGAACATGTTGATCCTTGAATAATTCAGTTTTGGTAAACCAATGCACATCTTTCTTTAAAGCTAGTTATGTAGTCGAAGTTGAGATGAGAAAGTCTTCGATGCCATAACTACGCTTGAGTTGGTGATCTTTTGCCATGAGACAAATTGGAGTTGATGAAGTTGTTTTTTGAAGAGAAATTGTATAGAGATCAGTTCTACGATTACTGGTTAGTAAGTGTTTCCTAAAAGATCTCTACAAAACACGTAGATTTGAAAAGGAACCATCCAAATCCGCGATCACAGAATTGACCAATACGAAGAGAAAGATTGTGATTGAGAACTTCGACGTAGTAAAACACTGATCGTGATATTTCCTTGAACAAAATCTCCATAACCAAGAATTGGAGCAAATGATCATTGCCAAAAAACGAAACGGTACCAAGTATTTTTAAACAAAATTGCAACAGCAGAGATAGATATGCCCTGTCATGTGCTTTGTGCATACAGAGTCAATAATGGATAGGAATTGAGTTGTACAATCTGCAAGGAGAATTAGAGGACGATGGAATACATGACATATTGGATACTAAAGGATTTGTGAGTTTTAAGACATTAGTTATCCTAGATACATTATCTATGGAAAAACTAACGTTCTTAGTCACACTTTCGTTCCTAACTTTAGGTACCCATTTCCTTTTTGTCTTAGGAACCCATGTATATGCTGATGGGCATTGTTGTGCTATCCACCATTTCCACGCCTTATTGGTCTTCTTATACAACAATTTATTAGTAACTATTTGAATTTGTGATAGTAGTTTTGGTGCAAACAGTTTTCTTATGGGGTGTTGACAACAGAGTTGTTCGCTTGATTTTGGGTTTTTAGTACTAATAGGCCACTACATTTGGCTTTTAGTTCTAGAATTCACGTCAATTCAAAAAACTTAGGGACACATGACATCATGTTTCAAATTAACACACATTTTCCAATAGTAGCACAAACAACATTAACATTCAAAGTTCTGGACTTTAAACCGTTATTACACGCAGTTACAGACTTTGTTTGATTAAAAATACTAGAAATCCTAGGGTGTTCTTCTACTTCAGTCTTCTTAACCTTCACATGACTAGTGTTTGGCATAACCTTATCTTTCGTCTGATTGCTCCTAGGCTATGGTCTGCTAACATTAGTGTTGTGAGTTACTCCTGTAGATGTAGATATACGAGGATTAGTATTCCTAGAAGTCTGATTCAACTGTGGTGCTCTAGTTTGTGTGGTACTACTTGCAATTCGATACATGCCTGGTTTAATCACATTTGTAAACAATTTCATTCAAAAACTTTAACTGGTTTTCCATTGAAATTATTTTGTCAATATATTTTTTTTCCTTAAGCTTCAAATCCGTTATTACCTTTGTTTTCTCCTTGACAAGACCTTCGTAGTGTGACTTTGTTAAAAGACTCTGTTTGACTAACTCATCGTTTTTTTCCTTTTGAGCTAATAGTCCTAGAGTTTCATTTAACTTACATTCAAGTTTGTCATAGTCAACTGTACGATCATTAAAGGCCTTGTACCTCACAAACTCAGTCTGTTTATTTTGAAGTGCAAGTAGGCAACTATCCCAAATACTATTAGATTCCCCTAAAGTTCTACTAGTTTCCGCAAGAATAGATTTGTACTCAGTTAATTCTTAAGTCAATGTTGCATTTGCTTTCTTTAATTGCTTTTGAATCTTTTTATTTTCATCGACATCAAGCTTTAAATGAACAATTATAATTAGCAGTGAACAGCTCATCATCACAATCTTCATCATTTTGAGTATCATGAATATCTTTATTCAAACATATCCGGTGAGTCAGAGTGACTCTAAAACTATCCCCCTTTTCAACTGCTCATGTGTTACTAATGGATTCGTAATGGTCATAAATGTTGTATGTCATTGGCAAAACAAATTATCGTCAGAGTATCGTATTTGTACATGTTCAATGGCTCGGTGTCTGTGCCTGAGTCATGCCATTAGAGACCTCTTGAATCTTTGCCATGTATCTGTATTGTGCTTCTAACTTCTTGTTCATTCAATCTCTTCATCCGTGTTTGCTAGACGTCAGATAGCTTCGCTTGAAGTTGAATACCTTTATCTAGCTTGTTTACATCAGTTAATCATCTTTTCTTATGATACGTGGAGTCCTTTTATCCCGTTTTGGCTTTCTGTATTCCCTTTGCATAATGACAAATTCCTTGCAGTTAAAACTCCTGTATCCCAGACTATTGCACTATGGACCACCTACAGTTTCTTTAGCTCACCTACAAAATTTATTGCCCTCTTGATTCCCAAATATGGTTAGGTTGATTGTCATTTAGTACCTTGGAGTAGTATCCACATTCTTGTTTTCGGTTTTTGTTTTGAGGAAGTTATGAAGGTTGCTTGTTGGTAGTTTGTAAAGTTTCTTGCAAAGACTTGCAATGAGAGCCAAATTTTTTTGCTTGTCTTTATCGTTCTGAGATTGTTCAGGATCAATTGTCGTTTTCAGAAGCTCACTCAGATGGCGGTGTGGATTGGTTTTGCTATCTCTTGCCTTTGTCTCTTGTAGTTGCCATGGATCTGGTTTTGGAAGTAATGCTTTGATGTTGGTTGCATATGATTTTTGAGGTTTTGATGTTTGGTAATAAGGGTCTTGACAATGTTTTTTTTGAGCTAGTAGAAACAAGTGGCTATCTGGGTTTAGCTTTTCTTAGCCATTCGTTCTGCACGGAGTTCATTAACTTCCTTTTGGTATTGTTTCAGAATGTCAAAAGAGATTATGTATGAAACTTCATCCAAACTTGTGGTGTTGCTTTACAATTGTGACAAATCTTGACCCATTGGTTGGATGTTGTTGAAGAAATTGAAATTGATTGCATCGTTTGCAACTGTCAAATTGTTTCTGTGTTTTATTCATCATCTTTGTAGAATATTGTGTTAGTAAGACTCATTGTTTCTCCATCGTGAGAGGTGAATTTGACCAAAACTCCCAAAATAAGTTTTGTACTTGATTCTGTTTATTGAGTGATTTCACATTGTGTTGTAGCCTTTCGATTGGTCTTACCACATTTCTTGAGCTGTCTGACATGCATCAACAGTTGTGTATTTTTCATCTCCAATTCCAGTCATTATCCAAATGATATCGCCTTCCTTTTCTGATCAAAATGAGCTCTGTTTTCAGAGGTCATATTCGTAATAGTCTCGCTATTTGTTTGTTCAGGGAACTGCTGAGAGAATAATCTGTTGAGGAAGCAGTTGGTGTTGTGGAAATCGTGGAGTGTAAGGTCCTTTGTGAATGCCGACTTACGTAAGGCATCAACATTTGTCTTGTATCTAGTATGTATAAGATCCTGTGTTCGACATTGGCATCATCGGTCTGTTCAAGCTGTGGTGGACGATCCCGTGCATCCAGCTGCAATGTGGATGTTGTTATGCGTTTGACTGTCGGTTGTGGAAGTTGTGATTGAAGTTGTCATGATGAATGATTGTTGAATTATGAAGTGAAAATGATTTGTAGGATCTTAAGATGATAGAGTTATGTTGTGGTTTTGTCTTGATATTCCAGGTTCGATAAAACAAGTCCGGATGGTAGGTACCAAATTTTTGTATCAAAATTTCTGGGTGACATATATCGGTTAGAGAAAGTCGGTAAAAAAACGGTAATAACTAACTCTTTAAAATACTAATTCGGTAAAACAAAAATCGGTAAGCCAAAAATACAGGACTTTCCCCCTTAGGTAACAATTCGGTAAACCAAATCCGAGGTACAAATTCGGTAAATAAATCTGGTAAACAAAAAAATCGGATAAGCCAAATCCGGTAACAATCGTTGTATGATATCGGATAGATCAAACTCGGAAGGTTTCTCGGACAAAGCAAAACTCGGTAGAATTTTGTCCGGTCAATTTTCATCAAAAAGTCTGTCGAAGCAATTCACGGTAAAGTTACAAATCGAAATTATTCTATCAAAATTTGCTTTACTCAATTCGATAATACTTTCCTACAAAAAACTTGTTAGAACGAGTGTTGTGTATCTATTACAAATTTTATGCTACTTACCGAGAATGAAATATCTATTACATTAACGTTATGCTTAATTACCGAGATTTAAATTGTAAATCCTAGAACACATTTTCGATAATAACTATATTAATGTAGTGCACTATTTACTTTATTCGGAATAATCACAAATTCGGTAATACTGTTTTCCGATATACCCGTTTTTTTCAAATTTCGGGGTACCGATTTCTAACATTAATAAACGAATCCGAAAATTATATAAATAAAAAAAATGAATGATTAATACCTCCTATAACTTTAACAGATAAATCCTTGAGTAGTTAGGAAGATCAAAAACCTCACCTTCATTTGAAAAGATTTAAAGAATTTTCAAACCGAAAAAAGAATGGAACAAAAAATGTTAATAATCCACCACGAACACAACTCACGGTTCCCCTTAAATTCTCTGAGTACCAAATGTCGGTGCCGAATTATATCATTTCACTTCCATACAAATAGGTATGAATCAATGATAAGAAACCATTAGAAAAGAGATAGAAGAAAGACAGAATTTTAGAGAGATAAACTAAAGAGAGAAATTAAAGAGGAAAAGATGGTTGATTACCTTGTGAAAAATTCAAATGAGACCAACACCCTCTCCATGGGATAGAGAGGGGTATTTATAGTTTCTTACTAACCTAGGTGACGCATAGGTGTTGATATAGTTGGGACCGACTCGGTGTTTTTGGGCTTTTTGCCCCGCAACGTTATACAACTATTAGATTAAATCACTGAGCCCGACTCCTTTCTAGCCAAATTACAACGATAATAATATTAAGACGAGTTTCCTTGTTCGACTTAGTATTTTGAGGCTAACAGTTGTTAGTAGCAGAAGGCCGGCTTTACAGTCATGGGCTGAATGGCCAATCCTTTCGCAGTTAGTGCACTTAAGAGCACACTATCTGTCATGGTGATAGTTGCATTTGTGGGCACAGATAAGAGGTTATTTAGATCCTACCGTAGGTTTTTCTCACATGGCCCCAATCATATAAGCCCTGCTCAACATTTTCCTTTGACCACAGGGTTGTTGTTGGTTTTTGGTTGTTTCGAGAGGTGTCCTCAAACTTTTCTTTGTATTCTCAGCTGTCGTTCAGTAATGGTGAGGTTATTTTATCCATTAGTCAGTGGCAAACTCAATTGCTCTGCATTGTTCTTGGCTTCGATGCCTTTACACTTCCATGTATCATATCGGGAAGACCATCGATATACTTTTCAACTACATCTGATTCATCGGGAAACATTCTATCACACATTCATCGCAAACTCCTGAAAAAGTTGGTTGGAACTTAATCACATTAATGTGGTTCCTTTTTCTTTAATGTTTCACATTTCAGTTTCCTACTTTTGATTATTCACTCTCGAAGCAGTATTTATCGGTCATTTTTTCTTCAAAGTCTTCCATGGCATTGCATATGTAATATCACGTATGACAGCCCTAACGTGGGAGTTCCACCATGTCAAGGCATTTCCTTAAAGAGTACAAGATGCAAATTTGACCTGACATGCGATAGTGCAGTTGCTGATGTAAAAAACATATTCCATCTTTTCTAACCATTGGGTCAGTCGACTAACCCTTCAGTGCCTGTTGAAATTATTGGTGGGACACTTCAAGAAATCAGTGTAAGTGCACTCACAGACATTAGACACTTGTCTTATTTTGCCAGTTCTAGAATCATGGTTGTCATCGTCATTTTTGCTTCTGTCCGCATCACATTCTGCCAACACAGCAGCAATGCCTCGCTTTATTAGTGCCTTATTTGAGCATCCTGTGACAGTGTGTAGAGGGGGGGGGTGGTTGTTATGGTGGTGATGCCTTGTTTGGTTCTTTTCCTTTGGTGCCATTTTCTTAAAATCACAAAAAAATTAAGACACGTTACGATTTATACAATCATAAAGCAACATGGACATATGAATATTAAATAAAACAAGGATCACAACACACTGCAAATGTATAATGAAGTGAAATCAACACTTGACATAAATAAATTAACATCCATACATAACGACATCGATAATGATACATGATAGTTATGAACATGATCAGTACAATGAGATATAAAATGAAAAATACGGTCCTAAGGCAATGCTAGCTGGGGTCACCCATAATACTTAGCATGCCATACAATGATAGCTAAAAAGATAAAACAAAAGTCCCTATAGCCTACTAGCTAGGTGTTAACCCTAATATAACTTAATAGGCTATATAGGATAGCTACAAATTATACATGACTAACAGCTGCTGCCAGCCTCAGCTGGCTTATCCTGGGGCTCTAGATCTCTAGCCTCTAGTGTCTCAATACCTCTAAGTGCGGTAGTCAACTGAGTCTGAAGTGATGAGGTCTGGCATCAATTTGGATACTTGTGCCTTTAGTGTCCTAAATGGGCTCTATGGTGCAAATAAACATTCATTAGACAAGTCCATCGCTATTACGAGCATACATCGCACTCCTATACCTAAAAATCCTTTGCTGTGTGGCTGGTATTATTGGCCCTATCTTTGAACAGTGTGTTGACTCGGGCTCTCAAATAAGCTCGGTCGTCTTGTTATTTAATTTTTTTCGATTCCTGTGCATCTTAAGCGCACCTGTAACTCCTTCAGTCTCTTGCCCTAACTGTGTAGAAAAGCTCGGTCACTCTCTGGTTGCCCTCTAAGGTGGTTGATGGCTACTCTGCATGGCCTAAACTAATCTCATCATTGTTTCAGTACTCCCATAACCGTCTCCTAACCGTCTCCATAACCCTATCTTGCATAAGGTGGCCTCTAGTGTAGGCCCTGGTGTCTTGCAGCACAGATGCTAAACTCTCCCCGACTCGAATCCCGGGAGCAGGAGTAGTAAAGAAGCTCTCTTCGAGACGAATCTCATACCTCGGGAATACTAAGTCATATTAGGGAGAAGTAGATGGTGAGTAACAGGGGTGGGTAATGCGCTCTCTTCTGAATCTAGCTTCCCGATGCCTATTTGGATTTTGCCCCTGCTCAGTAGGGCTAAGGAGTGTAGTGGGATGGTAGCGTCAGCGGTAATGGTGGAGATGCTATAGGTAGTGGTGGTGTAGGTGCGGCAGCATGCTCAGCAATGCGTGCCTCAATGGATGTTGACATAGGTGGCTCAAGTCTGACCGTCTTCCGTGCCCTACAAAGACGTGTCTGAGCAAAGGGGACCTTAGTATAAGGTGATCTAGGTGTAGGTGCAGACTCATCAGTCTCAAATGCCTCGGTATCCCCAACTGAGGGAACATGGTCAATAGCAAGTACATCAGAAGAGTCAACCAGAGCTAGGTTCTACTCTCATATTTGTCTTCCTCTCATCCTCTAAGGGGCTCTCTTCCTCATTATCAATTTTCTTTCTCATATGTCATCATCAGAGGGCTCACATCATCCTCCATTCCCTCATTAGTAGGGTCGCAGTCGGTATGATCTCCTCGAGGTCACTCATTTCGTATCCTCATCAAAGATCAGAGTTGAACATTATCCTGGTGATTAGGCGGTAGGTGAGGAATCAGTAGGTAGAGGATGGTCTCCAAGGGTGACTCTGAATCAGTGCGGTACTTAGTCTAGGGGTAACAAGACTCAGAGTTTTTTTTTATAGGTTTTCTTTTTTTTTATGGTTACCTCGTAAGTGAAGGTTGGGTGCTATGGACAGGGCAGGTAATCAGGAGGATAGTGGGTGCTACTAGATCCTTGCATACCATTAATCAGGTGTGTGGTTGGGGTTAGGGATGTGGTGAGTGGTGGGTGGTAAGGGAGTGTACAGTGTGTGAGGGGTGGGGGGGGTTGGGGGGGGTCGTGCATGGTGAGGGTGATTTTGATGGTTTAGGTATGTGGAGCGTTGAGGGGTGGTGTTTGGGAATCGTGGTGTGGTGGGGTGGGTGGTAGGTGTGAGGTTAGTGGTGGTAGGAGGTTGGGTATGGTGGGATTCTCCATTAGGAATGCGCTTGAGGGGGGGAGGTGGGGGTGGGGCCCAGCCGTGGTGGTGTGTGGGTTTTGGAGGTGGGGGAACTGGGGTTATGAGGGGGCGTCGTACTACGGGTAGGATTGGTGTCGTTGTGGGGGTTGAGTGGGGTGGGGGGGGTGGTGTGGAGTTGGTGGGGTGGAGGGTGGTGGGTGTGGGTGGGAGGGTGGTTGGTCATGGGGTGGGGTGGTGGGGTGTGGGATCGGTGTGTGGGGAGGGGAGTGTGGGGTTGGTGTGTGGTGTGCGTGGGTGGGTGGGGAGTGGGAGGTATTGGGCTGGAGGATTAGGGGTGGTAGTGGGAGTGGTGTAGAATTGTATTGGATGGGGGGGTGGTGTGGTTTGTGGTGTGTGTGGTGCCTGTGGTGGGTGTGTGTGGGGTTGTGGTGGTGTGTGCTGGGGAGCGGTTGGTGTGTTTTGTGGGTGGGTGGGGTTGTCGTAATTGTTTTTTCTTTTTTTATTTGATTTAAATTTTGTTACTAGTATTATTGTATTGTTTCGTTTAGTTATGTTTTTTTATTTTGTGTATTTGATCTTTCGGTGAGGTTTTTTTGTTTTACTTATACAGATATTTTATTTTTTATTTTTATTACTAATTTTTTTTTTTATGTTTCATTTATTTTTTATTTTTAATATTTTTTTATTTTATTCTTCTTTTGTATTCTATATTTGTTTTTACTTTAACTTTTATGTTCTTATTTTTTTTTTTTTTTATTTTCTCATATTATAATTTTATGGTGGGTGTTACCGGCTGCATGGGGAGTACTATCGTATCAGTATACGATGACTCGTGAGAACCTCCATCTGTTAGCTACTTAATCAGCTCCCCAAAAGACACTCCTTGGGCAGAATCAGTATAGAATATGTGTATGGATAATTTGGATGAAGAAATGACTGTGTATAACGACAAAATAAACTTATATAAGTATATAATATAAGGTTAATATAGTATATACGTGGTATAATATAAACACGTATATAGATCATGAAAGCATATAGTCTAATCAACTAATGCAACTCAATAGTGTATGCATGTCCCGTGACAACTGTTGTTTGATGCAATGTTGGAAAAATGGTTAAATAAAAAATTTTACCTAGTTCTCTTATAACCTTGGCTCTAGATACCAATCTGTAACACCCCCAAAATGGGTCGCAACGGAATATGGGTCTGAGAGTGTTACTTCATAGATCAACAACACAAGATATGAGAACGACCTCTATATGAGTCATTTGAAAATGATACATTGAATTAAATAAACTTGTTTGTTACAGAATCCCGAAGCTTAAATTGTTCACCCATGAAAATATAAAGATTTTAATACATAACAATACTCCAAATTGTAAATTGCATTTTAAATCTCACATGCATAATGATTCCCTAAAATGTTGACTATAAAATGTATCCTTGTTCTTGTACCTGATTGACCTCGTGAAAAAAACATGTCTTTAAAAACTGTCAACTTAAGTTGGTGAAATTCACTGGTTTTAATAAATGTATCATGTAGGACCGCAGTTTTTCCAAATTTATGAATGTAACACATACAATATCTCAATTAGTAATACGATATTGCACTTATAGATCTTGTCACGAAGCTTACAATACATATATGTATGACTATTTATGCAAATATGTGCCCGTGTAGTTGTTACAACACAGCTAACATCCCTAATTGTTTCGATCATGGTCTACATTCGTTGTTTCGGAACTCCGTAATAGTAAGGTAAAACCTTGCAAGGGTTGTTAATCCCAAATAGATCTATTCATAACATTCACGCTTACAATCTAGTAATTAACAGTTCATGATTCATGGGCATAGTGGGTTATAGCTACTTAAGCAAACTCGTAATTTGTATAAAAATGTACTTGCGTCCAATCGTAAAACAATGCATGTTTCTCACCCCAAAGTTGTAAATCAATGTAATAGTATAAAAGTGAGGCTATGAACTCACCTTAGTGACTAAACTGGAGTATATGAATCAAGTGAATGGAAATGTCACAGATAAGACCGAATGCAACCTAAGTAATTATAGGTCGTGTAAGTACCATGTAATTTGAATAACCAATACCACATATAATCTTATATAGTTACATCACCACCTAAAAGTGTTTGTTTATTTTATCAAATTAAACAACTTAATTTGTACTTGTAAAACAAATGTCCTTGTATTTGCAATTGTAAAAATGATATACTTGTCTAACAATTTGTTATTTGCCAAAAACACTTGATGTATTATTTATATAATTTTATTATATAAATAATTTAATTGTTTGAGAAAATAATATTTATTAGGTTAGATACATTTATAAATATTACTTTTAGTAAAAACGTAATATCTTTCTTGTTTTAATCTTGTTTTTAACGTTCTTTATATGTATGGATTCGTATTTGAAAAGTCTAATCAAATTTTATATTTTTTATATGGTTAAGTACTGTTATGAACAGTAACAGTAAATGAAAGTTTATAAAAATACTTTTTATTAACTTTATTTATTTTGAAATCGTTTTTTTATATGTATCTCGTTCATTTTAATTCGGTTTTTAGTGATTCCTATGTCCATGTCTTCGTAATTAAAAGCTCTATTTAGGAAAATTTATTTCCCAACAGTTTACTATTGTGAGCAGTAACATATTTTTATAAATTTACTTTTATAAAAATACTTTTTAACTTAAAATTGTTTAATACAAAGCGCAACGGCTTAAATTGTTCAACATTTGATAACAAAGATTTTAGATCATAACAAAAATCCCAAGATGTAATGACTCCAAATCTTTTATGCATGACTCCCCAAAAGAGTATCCCAATGTATCCTTAGCACCTCGTGCCTCATTGACCTGAGAAAACATGCTTTAAAACATTAACATAAAGTTGGTGAATTCATAGGTTTTTTATGTATAAATCAGGACCGCAAGATTACCCCGTGATTATGCAACCTGTGCACCCATCACAAAATGTAATTAAGTTTCCCTAAGCTCATGACATTGAACCTCGACATGTATGAATGCAATATAAACATTGCCACATTGCCCGTGATGATGTTCAACCCGAAACATCCCAAATCCGACATGGTATACATCCGTTGGTTCACTCCGTGACACCAGTGAGAGCTACTCACCCGGATGGGGATGTCAATCCCAAATAGATCTATTTATAACATTCACACTTACAATCCAGTAATTTATTTTATATATTTTTAAACTTAATAAAGTTACCACAAGTCCTCCAATTTATAAATTAACATCCATTGTGTATAAATTAAGTCCTCTACATTGTGTCCATCATAATAAGTCCATATTGTCCAAGAAAATTGTCCAACATATTTATTTACTTAACTAAACTTTATAAATAAATAAATAATCATAACTTGCCAAATAATTATATAAATTATCCATTGCTTGTAAATTCTTGTTTTAAACATATTAACATATTTTAAACATTATCTTAACCATAAAATAATTGTAATTCATGTATGTATATACAAGTTTTTATTTTATAAACTTCATAAAATAAATCTAGGTGATGATTTAACTATAAACAATTATATAAAACATGAAATTAATATATTGGAAAGATTAGGGTCTTAGATAAACCTTAGATGAGTGTATGGTGAGTGAAGAACAAGATCAAACCCTTGTGATCAAAACCCTAATTCGAAAAATGCAACCAGAAAACCCTAATCTCAAAGAAACCCTAATTTGGCTTTCTTTCTTGATTAACCCCTTTAATTACCAAACCAAGCTTCCAAGACACCTTGTATATGATTAACAATAACCCTTGAACACTTGTACTAGCTTAGAAATCAAAACTATGAATTGTATGTGAGAGTGAGAGTGAACCGTGGGTTAAGGAGCTCAAGAGAGGGTTTCCTAGCTTTGGTTTCTTGTAAGATGATAAGTGTGTGTTATGGTTTCACTTTAAGGGTCCTATTTATAGCCAAGCATACAAGAATACCATATTAGCAAAACCAACAAATGGTTTTGTGCTTCTTAAGGGCTGAATTCGGTTTAGGGTTACAAAAGGGGGAACAAAATGAGTTTTTAACTCATTAAGTACATACTAGGTTTAGGGGACATGTTTGGTTGGATCTTGCTCTGTGTAAGAAGTGATATGACATGCCTTACATGCTTGTTCTTGTCCCCCTCTCCTTCTCTTGTTGCTTGCCGTGTCTAAGAACACAAAGGGGACACAATTTGGGTAAAAGATGGTTGTTTGATCCATTGGTTAACAACAATGGTTGTTTATTCAAGTTAGTGGAGGTGTAGGGATTTAATTTCAAGTATATGTTTTATATAAGCATGAAATTCGGCTAGGGGCTGATTTTAGACAATAGTTTATGAGGTTTTTGAGAAATATGGGTATTAGTGGGTATTTGTTGAAGTGTAGGTGGGTTTATGGTTTGCCATGCATGCAAAAGTGTAGTTTTATTGCGTTACGTAAACGTTTTACGTAACCAATAAAAATAAAAAGCGTAAAGTTATAAATTATCATCCTAATAACTTTATAACACTTACTTTACGTAAAAATTTATTTGTTTGATGTCCGTTTACATTAAACGATGTTTTTTAGTTTACGCGATTTAACTTAACGATAAAAATTAAAAGTAAACGCGTAAAAATTTAGAATAATAGTTGAATACATATTGACGTAACATGACGTGAAAATGCGGATTGTTACATAAACTACCTTGTTTCCATCTTGATTTTTTTGTCACACTATAAAACTATTTTGATACTACTTTATGCATAACGTTAATTTGACGAAAATGAGCATTGCACCGTTAGTCCTCAATTATACATATCCTGATCACCTATGTCTAATTCAGGAAGGACCGTGCCATGTTGAGAATAGTCACCTTAATTTTTTTTATCAAAATCAAATTTTGACATATATCCCCGAAAAGCAAAGCTTGTGTGCGTGAAGAAAATGTATTTCACACAAATAAAGAACTAGAGAGAGAAACTATAGAGAGAAAGTAGAAGGGGGGAAACACATAGAAAACACACTAAATGTGTATGTAAAATGATTCAACCAACACCCTTTCCATGGCTTGGAAAGGGTTTATATACCACCTTAGTGGCCGGCCATAGGCTTAGGTCCATGGGCTTTCCATGGGCTTTTGTTTATCTAGCCTATCTAGTTTTCAAATATTACTATACGAGCAATCTAACAATATTAATGGAAGTGACCGATACTTTCGTATTCCTAACAATCTCCCCTTAAGGGAGGCCACTCCATTTTACAAAAACTTAAACCTAGCATACTATTCTTTGTCTTCAGTCTTGTGCTCGCAGACTTGTTTTCTTAACTTCATCTTGTGAACAATGCATAGTGATCTTTGAATTTAGGCTTGAGCTTGTTCTGATAGGCTTGACTTGTATGTGAACTTGAACTTCTTTAAAATCATCAACCAAACATAATCTCTTATCATCATCTTATGATCTTTTCGCCGTCTTGTGTACTTGTGACATATGGACAGACATACTCATACTCGGTATTAGAGTGACAGAAATTTCTTTGAAATTCTTTGACTTTAACACTTCATCACTTCAAGAAAGACGTACGGTATCAGAGTAGCGGAAGTCCTTGAAACATGTACTGTGCTTTCATGAAGGTCCCCCCCCCCCCCCTCCCCCACCTCCCCCTTCCACTGTCCTGGTTCGAGTATGGCATGTCCCCGTCCATCTGCTCTCCCCTCGTACCAGCATAGAGATCATCTGAGAAATGGTTCATCGTCCGGAAATCTGCTTTATAAGGGGTTTGTGGATGATAAAACAACATATATGGTCGAAGATTGGCCTTGTCAACTTCGTTCGAATAGGTTGGTTGTAACATCCAACGGTTCCCCGTTAACTCAGTTTTATATACTAAATACTGTTGTGATTAGGTAGTATTTCCGAAGATCACCTGACAGGGATTTTCACAGCTGGACTGACGTCTCTTTACCGTAGTCGTCTTTAAGCAAGCAAACATGTATAGAGTGAACGGTAAGTTTACTATCTTCCAATGAAGCCGGCAAACTTGTGTTCAGCTTTCCTATGTCCAGATACCCTTGTGAGGCTTCCCATGGACATAAGATTGAAAATTGATTTAGAAAAATCAGTTAGTATGTCAAGATGCAAACGGTTTTTATGACACACCAACAATTTTAATCTTTTTAAAATTCATTCGTCAATTCATAAGCTGTACCGAATCGATATCCAGTATCACAAGTTCAATCCTTGTAGGATCTCACAAGTCACCTACCAAGAGCTAGTTTGATGTTGGCTTAAGCAGGATTTCCATCTTCACTGTGAAAACTTAAGTATCACTCGGATGTTCTGGTAAAATCACAAGGATAATGCATAGGACTCTTGATATATATTTCTTGTTTTTCACATTGTGTGAATTGGCAAGCATATTTTGGATAAGTGTCCTGATGAGAGTTATAGATGATCTCTTTTGGCTCTAGACTTAATAGTGCACATTTGGTTTTAGTAATCAGAGGCTGGAGCAACTGCCACCTTTTCAAATACCAACTCAACTTAGAGTGAGACTGTATAGATTGTGTTAATCTTCGTAAGAAATGAAACATAAATCTTTTGAGAGATTTTGAGTGGCTAAGGAGGGTTGTTCATTGCATCACTAGGTGCATGATGTCATCTTTGTGATTCTGACAACAGATGTATTAACCTGATTTCTTCCTAGGAGTAAGGAGGGCTTCTTTCTTTTCACCCTTTATATTAACGTTTCTTTTTAATTCTTCAACCCCTTTAGTGCTTACCTAGACTTCATAAGTAGTACCTTGTTGGGTTTGTTCTAGTACTAGCTCCATCTCAGTCGGCACTTTTCCCTTATTCTCACTTTTACTCCTTTTTTATATCATACCTATAGACTTCTACACTAACTAGTGGATTATCCCTGGGTAGATCCCTCCGGTTCTGGCTGGATCGTGGGAACGAATACCTATACCTAACCACCTTATAACTCCAAATAATTAAATACATGGTCGGTCTTTTGGTATCATTCACAGCCTTAAAATCATTTGTAATGCTCCCCCTCAACATGTGCATTGATATTCAAAAACGTTTAGCACATGAAGGGAGAAGCTTGCACTTGAGTCTTGAAAGTAAATCTTTTTCATATATTAAAATCATATTTCTCCCCTTATCAAAAATGCCAAATCTCTTGATATTTTAGATATCAATTTCTTCAAATATTCATAGATTCAGTAAAAAAAGTCCAATTATTAACAAGCCGATCATAGGAACATTTTTTATGCCCCCTCCCCCCCTAAATTTTTGAGGGTATAATAGGGATTTGAGTACGTTAATTTGAATTTTTTTGAATTTACTAAGAAATCTTAATAATTCGCACTCAAATACTATATATATGCCTAATTCTAGTCTTACACTACGTATATACATATTCACAAATTAATAATATACGAGAAATTGACCTGAAATGAGATAGGACAAAATATGACAAAATCATATTGTTCATTCTAGCAGTATGAGGTCATTCCCGTATTCTCTTCCACCAATGAACTTCTCTAAATTCTGCATCAACCTCCTCTCATAAAGTTGCTTGTCGATATCCTAAACCATAACCTGAGCCCTTCGTTTGTTAATCACTCCATTTCCTCTTTGGCTCGATATTCCATTTATTACCCTTAAGCACTATCTATAAAGAGCATGTCCGAACATCATTGAGCGTTCCATCACTAATTATGGAGTTCATCAGACACATCAAATCTGTTTTGTTGCTTCTGGTCCTTGTATATCACTCCTTTAGGGTCTGAATATGCTGTGTATGTGCTTCTGTTCCTGATATTTGACCTGAATATGTCTGGCTTGGTAAGGTTGAGCTTCTTTTGGTAACTTTTGACAACCGTATGAAGATCTTCACCCTGACTCTTGAATGACAATCCGTCTAGTGACGATACTTTCTGCACATTTAAGTACTTTCCGTTTGTCTATGTAGAGATTGTGTCAGTTTTTGTTGAACAAGTAGAAGTAACATGTCTTCTATGTCTTGTAGGCGAGGTAAATCGCCTTTCCTAAACTTGTACAACTGCTGATCCTCTCAACAAACTTCAAGCATTTCCAGGTGGCCATAGTCATACTTCTTCATAATCGTAAGTCTGGTAACCGTAATGATTCATTTTCTGGAGTAGACATCTTTAGACGAAGTCATATTGCTTGCATACCCGTAGAATCATTGACGTTTGGGACCTCAGTATGAAGTGCCCAAGTAAGCATGCTTATCATATGTCACTTTCACGGGACTCCACAAGTTACGAACCAAGTCTTCGATCTATTTGATCTCATAAGTAGCAGCCTCTGTCTTCATAACAAAAGTTGAGTACCGTCTACTTAAATCTCCTCCTTTTAGATATTTCAGGTCGTTGTTGATAAAGAAATCCTGAGGGATAACTTGATGGCCTCGATGATATGGAATCAACGGAAGAGGCTTACTGAGATCGAACGGATACAGTTTAACTTCTGGGTTATGCTGGTCAAGTCGTTCAGTGGTAGACTTGGAACATTCTTCAAGATGATACTCTAATTCTGTAAGACTTTTGCAGGTACCTTTGAGTAGCTCGAATGCTGGTCCAGCCAGAATTTCTTAAGTCAGATCTTTAAGGGTTGAGCCAATTCAGGACAAATGCAAAGAAGTCGAACAAGGTATCCATGAGCTCATTGAATGAAGTACGAGGTTCTTTAGCACTGACAACTTAACTAATCCAGGTTTTAGGAGGTCGGAAGTCAACATGTTGTCTCTTATTCCAATATGAATCAGGAGTTGGAAGTCATTCGGGTTTCTTGAACCAGCCAGCCTTAGAAACCTTCTTATAAGCGAGTTGTTCATCATTGTTACCCGTGTTGAACTTTTGATCCTGTTGCACTCCCGAGTCATTAACTTTATGACTTAGCTCCTCTGCATGGGCAGACTTTCCAGAAGGCTTATGTTGAGAGTGGGAGGCGTGTTTAGAGGTGCTTGAAGACTTCTTTTCCTTTGACCTTGAATCTCTGGATGACTCAGCTTCCTTGCTTGACTCCCTTCTTTTTGTCTCTCGGTCTGATCCAGCGGAGGGGTCTTGATCTTTGTCTCTGCCGTCTCGACTCCTCTTCAACGTAAAGACTTCACCATATGTATTAAATAGATCTTTGTCAGTTTGATAATATTTTACTAGAGCATCATAAAGTTCCCTTTTATAGTCAGCTTTATCATATGATTTGTTCTTCTCCATCTTTTCTATAAGTATCTTTGTAAGCTCAAACTCGGAGAGTGATGCGGCCACCTCATAAGTTGACTTTGGTTGAGAGGAAGAACTTGCTAAGACCGTAGCTTCTAATGATTATGTGACATTTTTCTCTATCACATGAATTGCAAATTCTGAGACTGCTTAAGAGAGAATCCGAGGAAGTTGAGTGTTGACTTCTTCTTTAAGAATAGTTCTCATTGATGTGTCAACGAGTTTTATGTAATCCCTCTTCTCAGCTTGAGCTTCTTCTATACAGTCCAAATCATGTGCCAGAATGGCCTTTTGGATAGCTTCTCCAAGTTTGTTGTCAATGTAACAATCTACTATAGCAGGAATATAGAGGAGAGAGCTTGAGCATACTGGTCAAACTTGCTTTATCTCTGACAGATCTTTTTCCAAGTTGGTGACTCTGTCGTTGAACTTGAATACAGATGGAATCTTGAAGTGAGGAAATGGGTTTTTGGTTTTTGTTAGCTTCAGAACGTTGTTGGTTTCGGGAGTTGGCGTTTGCTTGTTGTAGAGAGGGATTTTAAATAAAGGATGGTGGATGGAATTGGAATAGATGTTTGGATTTTCAGAACTGCCATTATTGGAACGGTGTAAAGAGACGATATCTGACTCCTTGGTTCTTTATGACGAACTATGGTGTCCATCAGAGAAGAAATCGCATTGTCAGCTAGAGAGGGATTCTTAAGATTTAGGATCTTGCTTGTAAAGTTAGAGGAGACAAAAGAACTTTGTACTGGTTCATCAGTCTTCTGTATGTCAAGGACTGGTGTAAGTGTCACATGAGCATCTTCCTCTACTTGCTCAAACCCTGACTCTTGAGAAACATTTTGTTGGACTGCGCCACCTTGAATAGCATCGGTCATGTCAGCATCTCTATTTCCCAAATTCATGTTAACATCATTATACAACTCCTTAGTGACCTCATCATCTTCTTCGTCATCCATCCTTTTTTCATTGTTAATCTTTTCTTCTTCTTTATAGTATTAAGTGCTAGACTGATTGAGAACAGGAATTTTAATTCTGTCTGACTCAGTTTCTATCACTTGTCTGCTCTCTTTATATCGTCGCTTCTGTCTATCATCTTCTTGCTTATCATCATCATTAGCGTCATCATCATCATCACCATCGCCATCATTACCATCATCATCATTACCATCATCATCATTACCATCACTATCTTTATTATCATCAGTAGCATCATTACCCTCGTCATCTTTAGTACCATCATCATCATCATCATATTCTTCTCCACTATCATCCCAAGACTCTTTCTCATTTTCATAATCATATTTGGGTACATCGGGAACCCCTTGTTTAGTACTAGTTCCTTCATCTGTACCTAAAGTCTTGCGATGTTGCTCATCAGGAACCCCTAATTCAAAATCAGTTCCATCACCTGAGCCACTTGCTTGTGAGATATGAAAGTCTTTCTTGCTTTGTTTTGTAGCCTCCTTGAGTTGAGCAGCTTCAGAAAGAGCTACTTCCGAGACTACATTCAAACCCTTGCCTTTGTCAGCCTTAACCGGTGCTTTCTTCTTAGTCGGTTTAGGTTTGGTAGCGGCAACTTTCTTATCTTTAGTAGACTTCTTCTTGGAAGGAGATTCCTTAGATGAGATGGCTGAATCTGATTTCTTTTGACTTTTCCTTGACTTTAGAGGTTCAGCTCTTGAAGCAATTGCATAATAAGTCTTGTAAGCAACAAAGTTCAGCAGGGCTTGATTCGTCATTGCTTTAGGAATGATTGCACCATATACTTGAGTGTCTGCATGTCTGGAGACGAATCTCATGGTACCCAGTAAGCTATCAGCACGAGCAGTGTACATGAACGTTCTATTTCTCATTGAGATGGACTTATCTTTTTTGATGAAGTGATGAATGATAATCTTCGTGAATCTAGGTTAGAACATCTTGTCTTGTTTCTTAGAATCTAGGTTATCAATCTGGTAAGCCAAGTCCTCCCAGATTAGAGCAACAAAGTCCAGATTCTTCTTGTAGTACATTCCCCATAGGATTTGAAGTCTTGAAAGTCGAATCTTATCAAGACCAGATACCTTTCCACAGAGACATTTGTTGATGATTGATGCAAAGGTTCTCTATTGTTGGTGTAGATGATCTAAATACATCAGTTAATTGTATGATTCTCTCCAGAATGACCAAGTTCTCAGATGAATGATAATGCTTCCCCTTCAGATGGTGGTTCATCAAATTCTTTACCCGGAATCCTTGGACATATGTTGAGAATATCTATGAACACTTCAACATTTACAGAAAACTTCTTGTTGTCGATCTTGAATCAATATGATGCTTTGTGTTTTGTGACGGTAGCCCAGAACTGATGCATATAGATAACTGGAACTTCAGCAGTAATAAGGAATGCGGGATAGCATGTAGTAAGAGCAAGTGCATCCAACGCAACTTGATAAGTAGGTTCCTTTGGCTTCATTCCTGGATTGATCCTCATGTTGCATTTTCTAATGACACGGTGTTCCCAGGAGCAACAAAGGCATTGTCTAGTTTAATTTGTTGAGCTTTGAAAGTCATGATTCTGCTAAGAGTTTGCCAATACCGTTTATATATAACCAAGTTTATATATGACACTATATGGCATGTTGTGTTAATAACAGGCAGGCATTTATCAAACTTTATTTTTGATTTCACAAAAAATCTAACCAATTTTTAATTTGCCTCCTAATTATGTTTAAATTGCATCTATAGGGTATATTAATTCGCCTCCTTAAGTAAAAAGACTAATTCGCCTCCTAAAGGGATATGACTATTCGCCTCCTTAAGAGATATGACTAATTCGCCTCCTTAAAGGAAATGACTAATTCGCCTCCTAAAGGAATATGACTAATTCGCCTCCTTAAGGAAATGACTAATTCGTCTCCTAAAGGAATATGACTAATTCGCCTCCTTAAGGGAAATGCCTAATTCGCCTCCATAAGTGAAATGACTAATTCGCCTCATAAAGGAATATATCTAATTCTCCTCCTAAAGGGGTGAACTAATTCGCCTCCTAAAAGAGTGAACTAATTCTCCTCCTGAAGAGGTGAACTAATTCGCCTCTTTCACACTTTGTTAATTCGCCTCTGGTTTCTCAATTTTATAACTTAGTGTTTTTAGGCATCATAAGTCATTTATACAAGTATCTTAGCATCACACAACAGTAAATGAATCATTTTAAATAAGTTTTAACAACTAAAATTGCCACAAAGCTCAAAAAGCTCTCGAAATCACATAATTCACATACATAAGTTTTATTCATGTTCAAACAAAGGATTTCTAAGCTCTAATGCATACAAGAATGTTGTTAAACACTTACAAATCACAAACCCACTAACATTATACATGTTTGACCCTAAACTCACATTTTCACATACAAGATTAAGCCAAAACCCAAACATATGTTAACCATTTTCAAAACTGAATTAAAGGAGTGTTCTACACCCTTGAGCGAACCAAACCCCTCAATCAATTTTAGTTTTCACTCACTTTTGATTTCTATGAACCCTAAATCAAGTTTTAGGGTTATCGAGCACAAATGATTGTAAAAACTTAATTCCTTTGAGAGATAGATGGTTTAGGATGTAGGGAACACGTTTTTAGTTTACCTTAATCCTTGAAATCAACTGGTTGATGTGTTCTTAATAATGACGATTATAGTGAGGGAGAGGGAAAATTTTTAAAAAGTGTTTGTGTGAGTGTGTTATGAAAAGGACAGGGGGGTGTTTGTGTGAAAACTTTGAAAGTTTGACATAAATGCCCCCTGAACTACTAGATCATATGCATTTTTATAGCTAAGTTTTCCTAGGCATAATATAGTTTAACAATTGGCACATTAAGTCCCTGAAGTTTTAACTATCCTTCCTAGCAACTTATTTTTCGCTATTTGCTCTCTACAAGGCATAAACACATAACAGTTAAGGCTCACATAAGTCAAACTTAATTAACTCCCCTTTAATTGTTAAACTGTTATTGTTTAAAAACCTTTTTCCTTTATCAAATACTGATTTTATAAAGAATATATTTGACATTTTCTCCCCCTCAAACAATGACCCGTTTTCTATTTAAAGAGTTGTAGTCGTTGTTTGAGTGATCAAATGTCTTTGAAAATGATTTTCAAATGACGTTCAGATATTTATATTTCTGAAAAACAACACCATAAAAATAAGATTTCTCTTATTTGAACACATAAGCGCACTGACACGTACACTTATGGAATATAGGAAGCACGGGTTGTGATGCAAAGTAATCACAAGCCTTTGTATGATCATAAAGGCAGACCATTGTTCTAGAATAAATTCACGTGTGAGGTCAAGTTTTTTTTGAAAAATAACTTTCCTTAAAAATGATGACCGAGTTGTCTATTCGGAAATAATAGCAAGCCTTTTTTGGCCAATGTTTTAAAAGCTTTTGAACTTCTGCTAGACATTCATTTCCACCTGTATCACTATTTTAATAACATTTATTAAGGCGTAATTGTTATCATTTTTATAAGACTGCCAGTGATACAATATTATTATTATTTTCTGATTTTTTTTAATTTTTTATTTTGATCTTTGAAAAATTTATATGAAAGAAAAACTATTTTTATGTTTTCTTATGTACATATGATACAGGATATATCGCGAGTAACCACCTTTACTCGTCCTCTTCCTCCGCCAGACGTTTTAGCATTTCCAGAGACATGCTTTTCATACCGAGCTTTTCGATCAAGAAGTTAAGTCTTTCTCTTGGCAAGGGTTTGGTAAAGATGTCAACCAGTTGATATTCCGTCTGAACAAAGTAGAGTTCCACTATTCCATTCTTCACCTGCTCCTTTATAAAATGGTATCGTACACCAATGTGCTTGGATCTTGAGTGTTGTACGTTGTTGCAGCATAGAGCAATCGCACTTTTGTTATCGCAATACAAAGGAATCTTATTGAATTAAAAACCATAATCTGTTGGCTGTGAACGCATCCATAGGAGTTGAGCACAACACCCAGATAAGGCAATATATTCCGCTTCTATACTCGATATCGCAGTGCTCTTTTGCTTCTTGGAAGATCAGCTAACAAGTTTATCACCTAAGAATTGAGCGCTTCCTGATGTACTGCGTCTAGTGTCCTGATACCCCGCGTGATCTACAACTGTATATGCTGTTAAAGATATACCGGTATCCTTCGAGTACTAGAGTCCCATGTTAATGGGTCCCTTTAGGTATCGAAAGATCCGTTTAACCGCATTTAAGTGCTTTTCGGTAGGCTTTGCCTGATCCAGGCACATAAGCAGACTGCATAAATAAGGGCAGGTCTACTGGATGTCAGATACAAGAGGGATCCAATCATGTCATGGTAAAGTGTAGCATCAACTGGTGTCCCCTGTAGATCTTCATCCAGTTTACTCTTTTCTACCATAGGTATGTCTACAAAATCACTAGTCAGCAAACCATATTTTTAATTATTTTAGAAGCATATTTTAACTGGTTTAGAAAGATGCCTCCAAGAGTTTAAGAGATTTGTAATCTTAAAAAGAATTACATCTGCCCCCATCATCGACATCTTGAACTTAGTGGTCATCAGATTAGCAAACTCATCACACAAATCAGTATTAGTGGATGCAAATATTATATCGTCAACTAAAATTTTCTGTAACAGCTAATAAGACAGTTTCCTGCTTTTATGTGAAAAGAAGCGTGGATCACACTTCCACCTTTGGAGTATGTGTGTGAAATGAGGAAACTTGACAGCATGTTGTACCATGCACGTGGTGCTTGTTTGAGACCGTATAGGGCCTTTTTGAGCTTATAGACATGCGATGGGTTATCCTGATCCACAAATCCTTCTGGTTGAGAAACGTAGACCTCCTCCTTGAGCTCGCCATTTAAGAAAGCCGTTTTTATATCCATTTAAGAAATCGTCATATTCTTGTTGGCTGCATTTGCTACGAAGATACGGATGACCTTTATTCTTGCAACAGGTGCAAATGATTCTGATAGGAATCTCGATTCATGATCTCGGGAGGTCGGGGAAGCTCAAAATAAGAATAAGCCATAATGGAGAGGAGAGAGGTTTATTTAATTTTTAAGTTTTATTAAAAGGAAATGGAAAATACAAAATGTGAGCTTTGCCCTCTAATGTTGATTAGAGGGAAGTATTTATAGGCTAAACACAAGGACATTTTAGAGTAATTACACTTTTAGTCCTTGTGTTTTAACTTAAGCCTAAAAACTAGAGTATTTCCAAATAGATACATATTTATGATCCTAACTATCTTCCCCCCCAAATGGTTGCATATGAATTACTTACAAGTTTCATTACAAGTACAAATAGCTAAAACATATCTGTAGGTTTGCCTTGTGTCTTTCTAACATGTACTTTAGCTTGAATCATTCCTTCACTTGTAAAGAATACAATGTAATATGTATAAACTGAGTTGACTTCCCCCTAGTTCATACCGCATGTCTTCAAGCAGTTCAATTTCTTCCCTCCAAACAGACAGCCATTCGAAGCAAATATGAAACTTTGATGTAGATTAAACAATATCTTGTTCTAACTATAGCGGTTTAAGCTCGGCAGCGGAATTTGTAGAAGATGAAGTAAACTTACACTTAGCAGTAATCTGACTTTTCAATAGCAGATTAGTTGCCAATCCATTCAGGGGAGGAACTCTTGTTTCTGACTTCAACATTCTTCCCCTGATCGATGCAAAGTAGTCTCCCCCCCATGTTGTATACACCAAAGTCAATTAAGTCCCGGATGTACACATTTCTTCCCCCTGGTTGTTGCATCTATCGAACACTCTTCCCCCTGATTATATCTGATGACCATCGAAATAATCATAATTCGGTTACGCCCGAATGTTCGATAGAGAAGTCATGTGTGAAGTCGCTTCTCCTCAGACTTATTTAATTCCAACCTCGTATTCTGTCGGCTTTTTGTAATGATTACTGATGGAGAAAATGCAGTATTACAAACTTGATGCTGAAGTAGAATACCCCAAACTTGTGACTTATGTCTTGTGCTATCCACGTGACTCCAAACTTATACTGAATACTACAACGTAATTCCTTGAAGTATAAGTAGACCTAAGTCTCTTGACAAATCCTCAACTATGTGAGACACTGAGCACTACAACGTAACTCCTTTAAGTGATAGCAAATGTGCGCATTGAGCACCAACTTCTGCGATTATAGATCACACATTGCTAGATTTGTTAAGTCTTCATCAACAACCGGCTATAAGCTCGAACAAGTTATCTTTAAAAGTCATCATCCAACCAACCCCGACTTTTAAGATATGATAAGTACACGCACCCATGAAATTCCACTTCAACTTCAAATAAATGATAACGAATCATCCCCGTAATTAATTCTTGCGATTAAATCCCGAGACTAGCCTTTTGAACGGTTTTCGTGAATCTTTTATCCGGATCGTTTTAAGCAATAAGTGATGTTTTTGTTTTTGCATTTTAGCCACAATAGTCCAGCCGATCAATTAAGAAGTCGCAATCTAATTCATAACTGTCAGCCCAATTTCGCTGCCTATTTTTATTTATCTATTCATTTATGTATAAACCTCATAACACACATTCTAGTTAAACACTCGACTAGGTCAATTTAATTGAAAGTGCAAGCCCAACATTAAATTTGGTGTAAACCCATTATTTGTTAATACTCGTCCAGTCTCTATAACAAACTACCCTACCCAATGACAAATTCAGTATATATTGGCCCGGTTTTATAACCCTACTCCTTATAACACCAACACAACACTAACCCTACTATTATTTTCATAACACTCGCCCCCATCTCACACATCTCTTCCAAAGCAGACATAAACCAAATCCGTCTCTTGCTTTTCTGCCACACATAAGAATAAATCTAACCACACACAAGACACTTGATCTACTTATCACCCGTGAACAAACACACAAACAACAACCTATTTTGGTTCGATTTGGCTTCAAGATCTTATGATAAGGTCTACGGTAGGTTTTTCTTTCATGTGTTGTGTTGTTCTTGAATCGAAACACAAAGAGGACACACAACAAATTTGTTATTGTGTCTTCTTTATTTTTGGACATTAAAGAAGAGTTTATTTTCTTGACACAGATCGATGATGAATACATCTGTCATGTTCTTGATCTTGTAAGGGTCATAACTTTTATGTAAAACACGAAAAAGGAGAAATCTGAGATCGTCTTATTTTTCTGTTTGTGTTTCGAGTGTTATTGTGTTGCAGAGATGAGGTATGTGAGATGTTTAAGGAGGATGGGAATTTAGGATAGTTTGGTTTTGCTGTAATGAGTTGTTGAGGCTGTTGTTGTAGATTTGGTTCAACACGGTAGTAACTGAGTTTTAGAAACTCAGTAAATAAATTGTAACTGAGTTTAGAAACTCAGTAAAGAAACTCTAACTGAGTTTAGAAATGGATTTTCGATATCTGTTCTCATTTTCGGCATAGAAACTGTAACCGAGTCTTTGGTGCAAATTCGGTACAAAGTGGTTGTTGTATTTGTTGTAGCAAATAAAACACAGGTCTGTACACACTTTCTTTTCTTTTCCATTCTTGATAAAAAACAATTTCGGAATCCATTTTTGAAATAAGCAGTTTAAGTTTCGAGTTTGACTAAGGCTACTGAATTTGACTTTTGAATTTGTAGTTTGACCAGATCTAACAAACTTTAACCAAAACTAACATACTTTGACCAGTCAACTGTCGACTTTGACTACAAAAATGATTAAATCCGCAATTAAACCATAACTTATGATCGAATCTGACTAAATCTGAACTAGAATAAGCTCAAATAAGCTGGAATAAGCTAAACCGAATTAGCACAAAAACATCACAAATCGCTCCTGCAGCTCTGATACCACTTGTGAGGTTTCATGATTTACGATCTCAGGAGGTCGGGGAAGCTTAAAATAAGAATAAGCCATAATGATGAGGAGAGAGCTTTTTCTAATTTTCAAAATTTTATTAAAATGAAAAATGAAAGGGAAATACAAATGTGAGCTTCACCCTCTAATGTTGATTAGAGGGGAGTATTTATAGGTAAAACACAAGGACACTTTATTGGGAATTATACATTCCTGACTTAGTATTGTTAGTTATATACTTAGTACCGCTAGTTATAGTTAGTACTGACAGTACAAAATGTTAAGTATTGCTCAGATAGTTAGTAC